>WUAP02126302.1:0-14830 GCA_015163945.2 Stichodactyla helianthus | reverse complement strand
CTACTACTACTACTACTACTACTACTACTACTACTACTACTAATAATAATAATAATAATAATAATAATAATAATAATAATAATAATAAACTTATTTCAGTGTGAAATAATAATAGCAGTCACCCACTAAGTAAGGACACTTATAATAAAACTAAGGCTAATCTACCTATAGTTTGTTTCTAATGAAGTAGCAGGAGACGACTCCGCCGCCTATGTAGACACTTTTGCATGACCGATAATGGAATCAAAACAGGCCCGAAGGCTGAATTCTTAACGGGTAGGTTCGTTTTCCAATAGGGTGGACCTGTGTGCTATATGTCTGGTTACAGATTGCAATAACATGACGGAGAATAAACGCGCGTGTGCTAGCTTCGTTTGGAATGTTTCCATTTCCGGCCAAAATGAGATTATAGAGAGCACTTTTTCTCGATTTGTGTATCTTGGGCTCATTTTGAATTTAACTTCATTTTACTTTTCTAAAGAGCCGAAAAAAAGAGGCCCAGACCAGACCTCAACAGCACGTTCGTCCGAACCCCCCCAGCCAAAGGGCCTGTAAAATACATGGAATACGTTAAATTCATCAACTGGTAACGGTCAATGGAAAGATGTCAGAAGCGCCTGGGGAACTGACAGATTAAAAGTTACCCAGTGGTGTATCTGTATCGATAGATCAGTTCAAAGTCAAGTGTCTTCAGGACCAAAGAACTGAAAAACGAAATAGAGCAGATTTGGTATGACTCGGTGAAAAGCTCGCGGTACGAGAAGGTTCGTGACACGATCAAGGCACGGCAAGGCGCTTCAAAATTATAGAAAACATCCTTGGTCGGGAAGGCATACGGTTACGTCACCGATATCGTGCCGGGAGCTCTTCACAGTCATGCGAAATCTGCTCTAAAGTTGTACAGTTTGAAAGAAGTAACACGTAGGTGGTAGAGTGCTAGTTGCGCACTACGAAATGCACTGGACATAGATACTATAGATAGCTATTAATATCTAATTCATAATTTTGACTGAACCTGATTCAAAACATCCCCGCACGGAAAACAAAGAGAAATGGGGAACGCAAACACTGCGCGCAAGGATCGACTCCCTGAGCTATGAGGCTGGAGATATATCCACAATAACTTCCTGAAACATTTACCAAGTCACTGTCTAGTTCATGCACTCTAACCGCTTTCGACTTTCGCTGTTACTCGACGAGATGATCTTATAATCCTTTTTAGAAACTGGATTTGCTTGAAATGGTCATCCCCGACGAGAAGTCAAAAAAGTAGAAATGGCTTAACATTTCGTGTCTTAGCGCGCATTTGTTCAAATTCATGTGTTCTAAATTCGCGCGTTATGAATGATGAAATTATTGTAAAAAACGAGTCAGTAATAAAATATAAAGGGCCCTTCATGACTTTAAAGGTTATCAACGACTCCTGATGGCAATTATAGAACAGTCAAAAGACGTTCAGCCTCGGAGAAGATTAAAAAACCATTTGACATTTTTCTTGTATGATTACCAGACGCAGAAAATCTAGCAATAAACTTAATGAAATCGCCTTAAAAGATTTCCGGGAGATAGTCTGAGGGTCATTTTTGAATGTAATAAGTTGTTATCTGATTGGTTTGTGCCTGTTATTGCGGATTTTTTCCATCTGATTGGCTGCGGTGCCGGAGGGATAGGGATCAGCTTCCTTAGCAAAGGCTGTGTTTTCCTACCTTTCTTTGATTATTGTCGAATTCCGTGCAGCTAATATAGAAGATCTGCCGTGGTTTTCCTCGCCATCCTGAATGACAAAAGAATAGATGTCACGAACACTTGGGATCGAAAGTTTGGATCAGGGCGTCGAACTAATCAAGTGTTTTTCAGTTGGTTAAATCCGTTTCATGCCCTACTTGCAATAGGAACATTAGCGCAAGCAATAGATCTCACTGACGCATTCAGACTTAGCAAGCGTCATAATGCAACGCTGCAGAAGTGTTTGCCAGTACTGATAAAACTTCATGTTACCTGTGCAGACATCACTGACCCTTACACAGAAAAAGATTAGATGAGACCAGAGGCAGGGTCATTGGCCGTAAACGCTTAAATGGCTCGACCAAATACGAGAAATGCCAGTGCAATTAGCATTGGAAAATTGGCTGGTCGACCTTTTTGGAGCTCGTAAGCACGGCGCGGTTATAGTCCACTCTCAGAATCCAACAGAAATGTAGTACGACATGTTGAATCGCTGCTAGGAAAAAGTAATATATTCAAGATGGCCGCTGTATTAGTAAAAAGGTCTTTTAGAAAAGGAGCAAACAAACGAGAAAAATTCATTTTTTCCTTGGTTATTTCTTTTCTTGCGCAGTCCGGATTTCCCGAAGCCAAACTCGGAGCGCTAGCAAAAAACCTCGGCAAACAGTAAGAGACTTCGTTAGCAGAACGCGTAATAAGACCCAAAATACGATTGATTTTATCATGTATGGCCAAGGCAAACCCAGCAGGGAAACTAGGGATATATGGGGATGTACCTGTCCGGATCAGTGGTCACGTGGATACAAGGAATGTAGGCCGTATATCTGAATTACACCGCACTTAGAATGGAAAGAATCAACATGGGACACATGCGGATGATGTAAGGAGGTATAAAACTGTAGAACGCCGAACTTAAGAGACTATAATTAATGGGGTATACGGGATTTATCCATTGTCGGGGCGCACACACACCAAGCCTCAGCGAGAAAGCAGTGAAGACTGATGAATGATAGGAAAAGGCAAGGCGTATGATGTATGGAGGAAACCCGCCATGGTCGGAAAGGACCGACTTTCAGGGACGGCGGAAACGGGTGGCCTGCATCCTCACTCCTTCAATTCTTTTGAAAATGATATCTAAAATTGGTGTTTAAGTGTGTTGATAGCTACTGAGGCATATATTCAAACCGCCTTTAGGGCCCTGAAAGAAATGCAAATACCTACAGTGATTCTTCAATCCGGCCATTCCCAAAAGGGAAACTTCCCCTCCCCCCCCCCCACCCCCACTCCCCAAGAACTAAGACGACCGCACCATCCCGGCGATATCTACATACTGGGGCAAATAAAGGACGGCACAGCACTGCGCTGTAAAATTTGGTACAATACTGTTTTTTCTCAGTTTTTTGCGGGGACAAATCTGGGGTTTTCATAAATATTCTCCTCGTGTCCTGCTTGAACAAATCTTGGTAATTCTTTTAAGATCTGGAGAGAAAACACGCCCGTTTCTTTACATCACAGTAGGATACCACACACTAATAAGCCGGATTCATTAGCTTTCGTATGACGTCATGGAGTAAACGCTGGTAGTGACGCGCAAGCGCTGCTCTTGATGCAATTTAGCACCATCTTCGCGCTTCCTCCGATGTCCTCCGCTGAGCTGCAGGGGACTGATTTACATTCTGAACAGAAATAGATTTTGTAAACTACCTTCCAAAGTACACACACTCTCTAATGACCTTTTATTTAGTTATTTAAATCAAATTGTTTTTTTGATTCCATTATTTTATATCACTTCTTACAAAGCAGTTGAGCAGTTCAATGAGGTTTAGTTTTAATTTTAGCGGTTTTCTTAATCGGAACAACGTTTTATGAGCATGAATATTATAATGTTGTACGATTCTAATTTGGTTAATCATGAGGCCGAAAGAACCATTGCAGGAGGCCTGGATGTGTTCGCAACAGGAGTCCACACTATGAACAGAATCCCCACTGACTCAAACTTCCCGCTCAATCAACACGTCTTATTACTTACTGACGTTCAAATGGACTGAAGATACCAAAAGACGATCGAGTATTGAATGCCTTTTCCATCTTCATTGTCATCATTAACCTCTTCAATAAATGTTGGGCCTCTTCAAAGGCTTCGAACTCATGACAAACTTAATCAGTTTTATAGATCATGATGTACACGAACAACTAAATGTTATGGATCGCTTGGTGAATAATGAAGCAAGGAGTATTAGAAGATTATTTTTAACTTGTTTTTTCCTTCCATTTTGTAACCGGACATGACCGATGATTCATCTTATAGAGACGGCATTACGCCTTCATGAAATACGTGTGATCGGTTCTTTAAAAACTCTCAGCCTTATCCTGGCGAGACACGAAAAAAAGGTGGTGCGTAACTGAGATCAGAGTTGAAACGTATGGAACACAATTATCCGGTGTTTATTTGTTGCTTAAACGATCAAAATCACTTTTCGGACTTTAATATAGAAAAGTCATCGGTCTTTCCCAGGGTAAACGGTAACTTATGGAGCTGATGACCTACATTCCACACATACCACCAGAATACCATTTCAGTGTCAAGGGTTAAGGTTGTGTAACAGAACTGTATAAGTACTGAAGAAATAATAACATAATAAATATTAGTTTTCATTTGCCAGTAGTAGAAGTATTTCAAAAACATACTGAGCCGCAGTTACGCCGCACTGGTTTTGTTTTGGGCAACAGTTTTTGTTAAAAAGCAACAGAGGATGTAGGAATCAATGAAAGCCTCGTCACTGTCAGTGTACTGGCAAGGACTTTGATAAGAAACCCAGATAAAATGGACTGAAAGCGTTTTGGAACGTGATAATTTAATTTCAATTTCGCCCGTGAAGAGTTCCGTCTTTTTGTTCAATCTGTCTTCTTAATGAAAAAGCCAGGGGAGTTCGAAAGGTTCCATTCGACACAACATCGAAGAGATTTAATTAAAAATAGGCTTTACAAACAGATTTATAGATATTTGTAATGCCTACCTTGCTATTCTAATCACTTATATTATGGAAAAGGACAGTATTCTAACCAAAATCGAGTCTTAAGGAGTTGTGTTAAATTAATTATCGAAATCGAAGGTGGTAAAAGAATTCTGTTTGTTATGAATTCGTGCGCGATTGTTTATAAAATCAAATGCCTTTCTTATCAGTCTTAGCCGGCGGAAAAACACATTCCAGCCGATAGCAACAAAAGAAGCAACGCAGTTGGCAGCCATGCTTACTCGAATGTGACGCCTCACATGTCGCGGCTACAGATCACAAAAGAACAGTAAGGGGGAATCAATATAATGTACTTTCCATCTGTTTAGTTACGAACAACTTTCCTTATTTCGGTTTTGTGCTCATCAGTGATTTCTAACTAACCAATGACGATCTGCCGTCATGGCTTGCGGAATGGCTTTTCGCATTTGTTACTTCCGGTTAATCTTCACACCTGAATGTTGTTTTTTTCATAATTAGAGTTCCTTTCAGGATTTGGACCAATCAGATCCCGTTTTGATTTCCCCCATGACGTTTCCCATATCGCAGACCAATCAGCGAACGTGCTTCGCCGCATTGCTAATTTGGTTTGCAAGGCGATACAGTCAAGTGTTGTCCCTGTCATGGTAGCGTAGAAAGGATTTACTTGATGTTTGATTTGTCTCTCTGAAAACGAATTTTATTAAGCGCCGAAGACTGATAATTCTTCAGAATGATCGTGCGACGAGAGCTGAGTTTATTGTTGATGGTAGCCGTCCTGATGGCTTATTTACGACCGTGTTTACCGTTGAAGAAGCAGTGCGAACCTGTCACCATACCGTTGTGTACGGGTTTACAATACAACACAACTATATTCCCAAACTTGTTAAAACACAGGACCCAAGACGAAGCAGGACTAGAAGTACATCAGTTTTATCCCCTTGTCAAAGTGGATTGCTCCAGTGATCTAGCTTTCTTTCTGTGCTCTGTGTATGCCCCAGTTTGCACGGTACTAGAAACACCGTTGCCGCCTTGCCGGTCATTGTGCGAGAGTGCTCGAAATGGTTGTGAACAGTTAATGACAAGATTTGGATTCACTTGGCCCGAGTCACTTATGTGTAGTAAGTTCCCTAAATTTGGCGGAGAGAAGCTATGTGTAGGAGAAAATAACACAAAGGAACTGAGACCAACCGATGAAGTAAATACGAATGATAGTTATCCAGACGTGGACAGGAACAATATGAAGTATCGCTGTCCCGAAGAGCAAAAGATCGGGAATGATCAGTATACTTATCACGGAGAGAAACGCTGTGCAGCTCTTTGTAAAAACGTTTTCTTCACCGATGAAGAGCGCAAGATAGCTCAACTATGGACAGGAATATGGGCAATACTCTGTGCTTTGTCTACTTTATTCACCATTTTAACATTCTCGATTGACATGCGGCGATTTCGCTACCCTGAAAGACCGATTATATTTCTTTCTGGTTGTTACTTCATGGTGTCGATCGCGTTTATTGCAGGATTTGTAGCTGGAGACAAAATCGCATGCAATCGGCCCATAAGACCAGGCTTCCCCAAGACCCTAGTACAAGGTACCAAACACGAAGGCTGCACCGTGATTTTCATGATGCTTTACTTCTTTAGCATGGCGTCCTCTATTTGGTGGGTAATTTTGACAGTTACGTGGTTTCTAGCAGCTGGGCTTAAATGGGGCCAAGAAGCTATTGAGGCTAACTCACAGTTCTTTCACTTAGCGGCTTGGGCAATTCCTGCGGTTAAAACGATTGCTATTCTACTGATGACAAAGGTGGATGGAGATGAATTAAGTGGCGTTTGCTATGTTGGCGTGTCGGATGTAAAAGCTCTTCGTGGCTATGTGCTTGCCCCATTGTTTGTCTACTTCATTATCGGAGCTACCTTTCTCTTGGCAGGATTCGTGTCTCTCTTCAGAGTTCGTTCTGTTTTGAAGGATGATTATAGAAAGCGTGAAAAGATTGAAAAGCTCATGATTAGAATAGGGGTGTTCTCGATCTTATACACAGTACCCGCGATGGTGGTTATTGGGTGTTTATTCTACGAACAATCAAATCGAGAACGATGGGATAATGCTTGGCTGGAAGGCTGGAAACGCCAGACGGAGTGCAAAGAAATTACAAGAATTAAGCACAACGACATTTCCTGCCCTCCTTATCCAATACCTTTGGAAAAGCCAGACTTCACCGTGTTCATGGTGAAATATTTAATGTTTTTGATTGTTGGTATAACTTCGGGGTTTTGGATTTGGTCAAGTAAAACATTAAGCTCATGGAAAAGGTTTTACGGAAAGCTGCGATGTATCACCGGCAAACGTGGAAATTCTAGTGTTTGAGTCTAGATTTTAGGCATTGTCTTGAAGACCAAATATTCTCGCCGACGTTAGAGTGCAAGAATTATATATTTCTTGCCAAATGAGCAAAAAACCAAATTGATTTATGAATCAAATGACAGAGGTCGCTTGGACGAGTAACTTCTCGTCAGTGCAGACACCTTTCGAGTACCATAAGAGCTCGTAACTTAAGCCAAACTTATAAAGTTCTCTTTTTTCCAACAAAGAACATTGTCTCGGAGTCAAAAAGTTTCCGTTCAAAGGACGTGTGACCGCTTCGGAAAGAACTTGTAAACAATAGCTAGTGTTCTGTACTTCTCTACTCACCGACAGCATGCATTGAATTCCCTTGGTAAAAGTCAGAAGCTCCGATTTCACGGAAATTTCAAGCGTTTCTATTTTTATCCAGTATCTTCTAAAAGTTTTCTTTATTGTAATCGTGGGCTTACAAAGATTGCATTCACACAGGCTTATTGATTCACACAAGCTTATTGTGTGTATGAAATTATCTCAACGGCATTGGTTATTGTGCTTTGATTATAAGAGTTTTCACAATATTGTGGGGTCTAATCAGGGAAATGTCAATTGTTTTATTGGAGTAGAGAAGCATAAAGCACAGTTCTGCTAGAAATATTTTGATATAATTGAATAACTACGAAAGATATAATCAAAACGCTTCTCTTTTGACCTCTGAGAAAACCATTTTATTTCGATAAGTGGCTTAATGTTGCGACCACTCTAAGGACTCAGAGGATTTGACAGAAAATCCCCAAGTGTAAAATGTGGCTTGTGTGGTGTCTTTTTGGTAACACTACTCGATTTAACAAGCCACTCATCGCAACACAACATCGTTGTGAAACATTTTGACACTAGTCAATTAGTGTAAATACTTCTAAACCTTCGAGAAAGAAATGAAGCAAAACGCCCATGATTCTAGACCGTCGTTATCAGCTGTAGACCATAATGTGGCTAGTATATATTAGAGATCTGTCATTACAAGAATTGAATTGCTCTTTGTTCGCTTACATTTTCTTTAACTTTATCTTATTTTTGTGTGAGAATAAAGCTACTTGTGTCATTTTTATAGGTTTACACTAGTGACAAGAAAGAATTAATTGATAGGCAAACCTAACAATATATTGAACTCATTTTAAAATTCCGTTTTTATTCCTTTCGCTACTCAGCCCATCCCATTCTGATAAGCTTCAGATTTGTAAATTTTAAGTTTTAGTTCTCCAGAAACAAAGGCTAGAGATGTTTAGTACTCAGAATTAGAGTAACATTTTACATACTTATAAATATCATTAGAAAAGAAATAAATATATTTATAATAACTCATGTTGTGGTTTAGTCATTCTGATAGGAATGCTTTAATATCATGCAGTATAGGGTCAACACACGAATCAAGTATTCCCTCTGCTTCCATCTGCATTAGCCAGAACAGGGTCAACACCTCATCCATTATGTCAGGGCTTTAGCAAATACAACCTGAACATGAAGTAATAATTTTTGTCTTATCTCGCGTTGAACCTTGTCCATTGCACTTTCATGTAAGCTTAATTATAAGAAGTTGTTAACTTTTGGGTTCATTTCTTAAACATGTTTGTTTATAATAATATTGTATTAAAGAGTTATTTTTTTGCATAATTTTGTAATGATTATTTAATCATCAAATCAACATATTTTAATCTAAACTTTGAATTCTTACAGTTGTTTTTAAAAAAATGTTCAATTTTTTTGTTCCCTGTTAGCATAGTCTGCCATAAATGAATTCTGTTTTGTCTATGGGAGACTGCTTGCAGGGAAAACCTTTTGATAAAAAAATCTCAGATGTCAAAATGTGTATTGTGTCAGATACATAATCTAATTGAACTTATTTGATTTCAGTGATTTAAAAAACTTATGCTTAAATAATATCAATCTTGCTATATAATTATTAGAAAAAAGTCTAAATTATTAGCTTGATAACATTTGTTCTTAAAATGTTTTTAGCAAGTGATTTTTTCTAGACTTATTTTTGAAATACCAGGAGTACAAAATGGCAGGTATTTGAGCCAAATTTGTAGTTATTGTAATGATATTAATGGTTTTTAAGATTACAAAGCCTAAAATTATTATATAGTTTTTTTGAAGTATGAGTCCATAAGTATTTTATACGTTGACACAACAGTCACCATAGTATTGGACATTTTCAAGCAAAGTCTAAAGTCTCTATATGTGGTGAGTCAGCTAAGGGCTTTAAATGACTGATGTATTGTATATTTAATTAGAACTTGGGTAATGCAAAGATACATGGAGAGTTATTAGATTCTCTTCATTTAAAAGTAATTAAAAAAGAAATCTGATAGGCTTCCAGACTTTAAAACACTTAACAGCACATTCTTATATGTCTAAGATTTGAGAGATAGCAAGATTGGATTGGAAAATTAACCAGAATTGGTAGAGAAATCCCAAAGAGTATATATAATTATTATGGATGAATAACTACAACAGTAGTAATTTATAAATAATAAAATACAATTAGATTAATACCGAATAAAAGCTCTTAAGACTTGAACTTTTTTAGTTATTGGACTGTTCTTAATTCAAGTCACATGGTAAATATGAAATTACTTGAATTCCATTTCTTGATTTTGAATATTTCTTTAAGTACAGATATTATTTTAGTGAGTTGTTCACTTTGGAATTCAATGATTTTTTTATATCATGCACTTTTTGCCGATTTTTTTACATAAGTATATGCTTATGTAGAGTATAGTCTATTAATTCCCAAGTTATATGATTTAATGACTAGTCCCTAAACCACTGACGTACAGTTCCTCAATTTGCATTATTCATAACAGTGGAATGTTCGTTTTTGTACGTGAGCCACCTTTGGGAAACTGTGGTGAAATAGTTTGTCTTAGTATTTTCACAATCAAGAAATATTTGATCTACACATGCCGACACGTGGCCCTAACTTCCACAGATACTAGGTCATAGTGCTCTTTTCATGTCAAACAAAATTTGATCTTTTCAATGCTATTCAAAATAAATGAACCAACATTACTTAGGTCATTGTAAAGATCCATATATACCTAGAATAAGCATCCGTAACAGTCGCGATTTCACTTTTCAGTTATTCATTCATCCGCTTCTATGACTATGAATCAAGATTTTATATGTTATGATTTCTTATCTAGCAAGAAGCAATTTTCAAACGGTTCTTCACAAAAAATATGACAGCTACAATATTAATGGTTTTTTTAAAGCCACTAATTTAATCCCCAAGGACCAATGGAATTGAATGAATGTAATGAAAAAAAGCTTTTAAGTGAATTTTATCTTTCAATTAAAATATAAACGGCGCCGCGAAATTTTTCCGGCTTCTTTTTCATTTAGTATTTCTTCCAATATGTGGAAACGTGTTGTTCACAGGTGCAGTACAGTATACAGCAGCTATGATTACTGAATTATATTAGCCAAACGCTCCAGCCCTAATATGACATAAGCTTAATTTCGGTATCTTAATTCTCTCTTTTCATTTACTTTTTTCCTTTACCGTGGACGTACAGGATTAGTTAAGATTTTCAATGCAGTGCACTAGAGAGACCCTGAATTTTCTTTTCGAGTTCAAACTAACTCACATCAGAAGACCGAAATTCCTTTATAAGCTTTGAGGGGGTCGGCTCGGAGGCATTTATGTAAAAAATCTTGAAAACTTAATGTCTCTAAAAGGGCATTTTCTAGTTGGAAAGGGCGTTACGGACAACGTAGATGCTCTCTGTAGGAGACCGTCATTTAAACTCATCGCCAAGTCTGTAGAGCGCGTCTTGCGTCTTCACTTCGCCAAATCCATTATTAGTGCTCCTGCATGTTTTCTGCTTCATGAACTGATGTTAGAACAATCCATTTTTCAGCTTATCTTTTTTGCGAATAGCCTTGAGAGTATAGCTTCCAGATTTAGTGACAAAAAATAATACGTTTTTCAACAAGAATTTCTAATTAAAATATGGCTGCATGCTTTTCTTCATCCACTATAGACTTTCGTCTGAAATTCAATACTACACTCTGTTGAGCAGCAGATGGCCATATAGTTCTAGAGATTTGACGATATAAATGCGAAAACGTGAACGCTGTGATCAATATTAAAGATGTTTTATACCTGTTATGCTTTAAAATCGCTTTTCTTACCTTCATTCTTCTTTTGAGTAGGAATTTTTTCTGGCCTGAAAAAATCGCCAAACTTCGATTCTTGAAAAGGCGGGAAAATTTGATATTACGTCACGATGGTAACAGGATGGGGAAAGGGGGGGTGGGGGGTAATCCGACGAAACATTTTGCATAGAACCTAAAAAATGTTAGGATAAATTTTTTTTTAATACATGTACGTACCGAAAAATGACCCCTTTAAGGTACTTGAAGAACAAAGCGGTTATTTAACAATGCCTAAATATATTTGACTATTTTGGAGTTTCATAATGGATTTATCATTATCGGAGCTACCTTTCTCTTGGCAGGATTCGAGTTTGTTCTGTTTTGAAGGATGATTATAGGACCACAGGGAGCCCAAGCTTGGTAAATTCCGAATAGTGTTTGCAGACCATCTAGAGTGTTCACAAGCTTTTTTAAACCTATTTGCAGGGGCGGATCCAGAAATTTTCAAGGGGGATGTCCGCAAAGGAAAAGTGACAATTTAGTGACGTCATTAATAATCCTGTTCTGACTTAATTAATTTGTACTGAAATTTATTTTTAGATTCAATCTTATGTAACCGTTGCTAAGAAAATATTTGAGAAACAGAAGTCGTGAATAAGAAGAAGCAAGAGAAAATGAGGTAAGAGAAGGAATTCCTGGTACCCCATTAGATCAGCCCTTCGTTCTATTTTTAGAACAAGACCTTATTTTTAGTTTGATACCAAGCCCGCATGGCCACTACTCGCCTCATACGATCTGACCAATCATGTTCCATTCATTTTATTTCAATAAAAATACCAACCTAAAAATAGAACGAAGGGCTGATATGATTGGTAAAGAATCCAGTACCAGGGATTCCTTCTCTTACCTCATTTTCTCTTGGAAGAAGACATATTTACTGAAAAAGAAAAAAAAATCAGTCACACTTAGCCAGTAAGGGGGGTGTCCGGTGCACCTAGGGACACCCCCCTGGATCCGCCCCTGATTTGCTATACGAAATGGCAACTATTCACTAAAACCAAGCCCATAAGATGTACATTATAGCACTAGGATTTCAGTAGGGGCTCATACCCCTCTCCCCCCACTAAAAATGAGATCTATGTAGCATAACTGAGTAATTGAGTTGTAATTACATGCCCAAATGATTAGACCTTCACACATCTGTAGCCTTCAGAAATTCAAAATATTACATGATGTATGGCTTTACTTCTGGCAGTGCTCCAAACCATTATTTCTTTGTAACCTTTCACAGTTTGAATGGTTGCCACTTTGTCTTTATTCTGTGCTCCTTAATTCTTTTTTTAATTACATTAAGAAAACTCGTACCCAGTCGACTCTAGCTTGATTTGAAAAAAGCCATATTGTGGAATGGGTAAAGGGTTTTTAAAGGGGTTGGGATTTGGTGCATACCACGAAGTCCTATCCTACCCAGCATTAGTGCAAAAATAGAATTATTGGACGAAGGGGGCATGGTTACATTCTTATTTATGCAAATGTAGGGAAGGGCATAATTTTTCCCACTGGAATGGAGAATTTTCATGGTATTTTACCCACCATATGGAAGGTCACATTTTTTATTTCACATGACAAGGGAAGGTCTCTTTTTTTCTGACAGGCTTTGCCACCATTCTAGTAGTCCTCCCCCCAGTTAAAAAAGGTTAAGCCCTTAGTGAGGTCAGATAACTATTTTCAAAACAAGCAAGGGACTGTAGACTATATCTTATAATTGTTTATCTATTTATTCAAAAACTGCTTTTTTTAAGTGAAAAACTAATCCATTACTTATAGGGATGCAAACTGTCAGAGTCAAAAGTGTACAAACAATCATATATTGATAGCTGTTATTACAGCTGAACCTGCAATAAGATAATCTTTTGTTTTAAGAATCATTCAAGTGGGACTATCAGGTCAACACAATGCATAACTCATCTGCATGCATCCATTATGACAGTAATCATTGGTATTGGGAAATTTCTTTTTTTAGTCTTACTCAGTACAAATTTTGTGTTAAGAGTCAAGGAATTTGAAGAGTTTTGGAAATTTCCCCAAAAAGCTCCTTATTCATGGCATTTTGTGTAAGGCCTTATCGCCACTTTGAGACAACCATACAAAGCAATTTCTTATTTCTCTAAGGTCAGCATCAAACAATTACAATGTATTGTGATCCTGATACATTTATAGTGCGGTCCTTCATCAGCAGGTAGTTATGTTTATTCCCATTTTCTACATATTTTGTTTTTGCTGCAGTGAACTCACTCTGAGATATTTCAATGTGAGGATATTTTGGTTATAATTTGGTGTCAATAAGCATGACTACCATTGATACATGTATATGGAGACCCATTTACAGTCAATTTACAGTCATGAAAACAGTGGAAGTAACAAAAATTGATATTTACAGCCATTTATGTTTTATCATTTCCATACAGTAATTGATTGGATAGAATTTAAACTGGTACACCATGCATATCTACAATTAGTAGTGTTCCTAAAAGAGGTCCTTCACCTTCTTCACAGTGTGCTAATGAAAGGTAAATAATTATTTAGTTTCTGGCAAGAACTGGCAACCCAAATTCATCCACCTGAATACCATCCTGAAAAATTAAGAAAAATTAGAAAAATCAGAAAAATTAAGCAAAATGATTCATTGCTTTTATCTAAATCAGATTCCATGAGCACTTAAGCTAACAATGTAGTATGTAATGTTTAAAGTCCGACAATGAGGACTTGACGGGATTTCAAACTGCCGAGGACACTGGAACAAATTGCAAGGACTTAAACCCAGTCAAGTCCGAATTGGAGGACTTTGCACGACTTCAAATTCTCATTAATTATTCGGGAGGAATCTACGGAAACTAAAAGCCGGGGAGGGTTTTGAATTCGGCAGGGAAGAAATGGGGGTTAAATTAAAAAGTTTAAAGTAGAAATTCTGATCTGAATAATTCTGTTCATTTTCAGTAAGAATAGTATAAAACCCTAAAAATGTAGAAAATGCTGCTAAATAAACAATGATGAACAAAAGATACAACATAATAGAGTGCTATTATAATTTAGTGCTATTTATGTCTTTTGTAGAAGTTTATGTTTGTTAACAGCTAATGATGATTTCTAAAGGCATAGTCTCTCGGGATATGTTAAAATATGATTGCATGGCTTGTTACAGCTATTTTGCTTCAGTTGTTATCCAGCATGGCTTCACGATTGAGTGTAGCAAGCGATGACGAATTTGAGCCTCCACTAAAACGGTTTAGAAAATGTCTTTCTGCCAAAGATCAAGAAGAAAAACTTAAAAATGCGATACCAAAAGCCACACAACATAAGAATAACTGGGCAGTAAATATGTTTACTGAATGGTGAAATAGCAGAGAAAACAAGATAGCTATTTTGGAGCCAACAAGTTTAAATTTTGAATTTAGTGAAGTAGAAAACTTGGACATTGAGCCGTGGGAGGAGATGAATGTACCATCACTTAATTTCTGGGTGGTGAAATGCATATGAAAAATCGAGCAAGAAGCAGGAAGAAAAGGTTTCAGAAATTCTTGGTCCTGTTAAACCCGGCAAGCGTGATTCT
>WUAP02126291.1:0-14831 GCA_015163945.2 Stichodactyla helianthus | reverse complement strand
ACGAACGAACGAACGAACGAACGAACGAACGAACGAACGAACGAACGAACGAACGAACGAACGAACGAATGAATGAAAGAAAGAAAGAAAGAAAGAAGGAAAGAAAGAAAGAAAGAATGAATGAATGAATGAATGAATGAATGAAAGGAAGGAAGAGAGAAAGAGAAAAACAACAGAGAACAAAGAAAAAAGAATGAAGGAAGAAAGAAAGAAAGAAAAAAAAAAAAAAAGAAAGTCCTTTTCTCGTTTGCTCAACAAAGTACGCCTTCAAAATCTTAAACAGATAGGAAAGCTGGACTTTTTTAATCGAAATGATGACAACAAAAACGAACGCGAAAATTAAAACTTAATATTTGTCTGAAAAAACTCCTTTAGACGATGGTTTTATGACAACTAAAATATTGATAAGTTAAACTGTTGTGGACATGGATCATATTGGAAGAAAACGGCTAGACATATTTTGCAATGTGCATAAGGCTGGCTGTTTACTCTCCATGTGTTTATTCTCTGGCCATTCTAGAAAGCTTTAAAGCCATAACAATGAAAAACCAGGACAGGTGCTCTGGAGGGATTCTAAGTATCCTCGCTGATACTTGACAATCACATCAGCTGTGTGGATGAGAGGAAGATTTGCAAACTGCCTTTGATGGTTCATTCACAGAGGACATGGAGATCAGAATATGAAAACCTTTTAAAACAACAAACATGGATTCCAATATTCGGTCATCACCGCACTGACCACATCTCGTTCGAATAATCACCCTCTTAACAAATATCATGAGATTTCGCGTCTGTTGAAGCAGCGTTCTGATTGGCTAGGGGTGAAAATCACATTAAAAGCCTCGTCCAATTAGAACACGAGTGCATTGTTGTTGTGTCAGTATAAAGCACATTGATGGACAGATAATTGGGTCCCCGTGCGATGGAGAGGTAATTAAAGAACAAGAGAGGTGAAGGAGCCATTTATCCTGTTTGTTCATGCGGACTCGATAGCACAGTGAGAATTACCTTCATTGCTCAGCGAGATCTTGATAGTTAGGTACATCTTGACAGCTACAGATAATCTCTGGTGGATCCCTAAGGCGTCAAGCGAGAAATGACTTTACGTCTGGGTTTGCTTACCCTGCTTCTCAGCTCACTTGTTTTGGAAGTTTTTCCTTCGCCTTCAGGCTTCAAGGTGGAGTTCAAAGGACCTCAGTATATTTCGTACGATCTGCGCTCCAACGGCATCTCCAGCGAGAACAACCAAATCTCCTTGGAGTTTAAGACATTTCATCCCTCGGGTCTTCTTGTTTACAGCAGTGGAAGTCATGGTGATTTCATCACACTGGAACTCATCCATGGTAAACTGAGGTAAGGAATTTCACTTCTTTCATCCTTGTTAGTCTTCTTGAAGTTCCCTTCCCCTTTTACCCGAGAGAAAAGCGATAACTATTCCTTTGAAAGCTTCTTTATGCCAGGATGTAAGGACTTTACAAAGGTGGGCCCATCTTCTTGTCAATTGTGAATGAAAGAAACACAATTAACACCAGATTGACAACTGAAAACAAGAAAAACAACATTATTTTAAAGGTGACAATCGACCCAAAACGAGATCAGAATAATGGAAAACAAAATCTAGAATGTATCCACTAAAATAATGAAGCTAAAATACTTCTCTCTACGATGTAAACTATCCCGAAATGCGAAGATCTTCTCGGTAGACATGTTTTTTGTTTCATAGTTGTGATTTCTTTTTGGAATTGTTGTTAAATAGCGATAAATTTTTCGGTCCCAGCTTAATTAGTTGATCAACTGTTATAAAGCATCGGAACTGATCAATATGAAATACTTCCCATTCTCTCTAAGATTCTAAATTACTTAAAGTGATTTGAAGAGAGGAAGACCTGCTCACGGCGACTGTTTTGTTTAAAAGTAAACAAGATTTTGTAGTAGTATATTCTAGCTCTCCGGCTTGAGGGTGTAATAAGATATCGAGCGGAAATTACTGGAAATTCCTTAGATAGTCTTATTATAAACGAAGCAATAAGATTGGTACGAGATTGGAGCTTTTTGATGAAGAAGTTCTTGAATTGAAAGGTTTAGAAAAGCTTTCGATTGTTTGTTGTAATATAAGTAAACGCATATATAAAGATTCGGGTTTCCTTTGAATTCTCTTGGTTCATATAAGGAACGTTTACTCAAATATTTCGAATAGAACTGTAGGGATGCTTTGTAGTAATCACACCAGCGAAAAAACCGAAAGAAAAATAAACAAGTCTAGAAAAGGCAGAGAAAAAAATAGTACTGGCTGAATAGCATGTACAACCCTTTCTTTAGTTGTAACTTGAATTTCAGCCTAGGAATACGCTATTTATTATACAGTATTCTGTGTTCAATCTTTCTTGAAATATGTATATTAAAATGGAAAAAAAAAAAAAAAAAGATAGAATAGGAGAAGAATAATGCGTAATAAAGCTAAGGCTTAAAGTGGACATTTTTCTACGTAAAATCAAGGCAATTTGGAAATTGGGTCATAAAATTTGAAGTAGTTATAATTGCATCAGGAAGAGAATAGAACAAGTTCTCGTGTCACCATTCAAAGGATCATAATGACAACACACTATTATCAATAGTTCCTGTGTCACTTTACAAAGGATCACCCTATCATTAATCGGCGTGTTGTACGGACTGGATTGGACTGGACTGGATTGGACTGGACTGGACTGGACTGCACCCGAAAAGCACGGATTCACTCGGTCGTTCTTAAACACGGACTCAGTCCGCTGTTTGGTGTAATGACAGTATAGTTCATTGTAAACAATTGTTTTAAGTTTTAGGTTTGGTGTTAAGAGAACGTTGTCACAAGATGTCGTGAATTCTGTCTATTTAGCGTGTATTTAGAAATTTCTACAGTCAATTTCACAAAACTAGGCGGGTTGTGAAGTTCGATGAGAAATTCCATGCTCTACGAAGTTCGCAAGTTAGCTGGCAATTAACCAGTATACTCGCGAAGTTCAAAACAGCTAGAGTTCCCAACTTCATTCAGCTTGCCTGCAGCCGAAGTTCAGATTGAACTAAAATAACGGCGTATTTCTGGTTTGTTGGTCCCAGTTCTTCAGGAATACTCATACCTATTAAGATATTTTAATTGCTCTTCCTTTAAAGACCAAAATTAACAGTAATCTTATTTAGACGCTTTTAAAAGAGAGCTCTCCCACTGCGAATTAGGAATTCAGGATCAAAGTAACAGGAATAATAGTTGAGTTTCATCTTACGGGGCTTAAGACCCAATGATATGGATATTCAATGTATTATTAATGACAGGATTTCTTGTTAGGAAAACTTATTTATTAGCGCGATCAAGAATAACAGACCAAAACAAAAGAGTTTCGACGCTGAGAACTTCATTATCACCTGTTAATGTAATTCGAGCCAAAACATGGGCTTTGCCCTTTGTTCCAGTCTTGGGCACACATTTCATCATATCTACGAAATTTTTCGGGAAAATTTTCGTCGTTAAAACTAATTTCGAATAACTAAGTTGTCTGATTTGTGGCTTCGGAAGAAAAACGCAAATAATCGCGAAACCAGGCTCTCTGGCAAAGACTCTTTCCATTTTTTCAATTCTATTCTTTCGAGCCTGTAATTTTGAAACGTCAGTCGGTCCAGCAAAGGCAGTGATGCGCCGTGATTTAATTTAATAACGTTTTTCGCGATTGAATCCCGCATTTGGATCCAAAACTTTGATCCCTCACTGTAATTTGGGTACTCTTCCATGTGTCGATCTGATTATTCAATCCGCATCTACACGAAAAAGTTTCTGTTAAAACGTTCTTTCTTGACAGTTTTTTTGTGCTCGTCTTATTTTGGTGAAGGGAACAAAATTAGAGAATTTTTTCCTTCAACAAGCATCAACATTGTTCTAAAACTAGCCCGCTAGCTTCTCAACAAGGATACCGAAAGGAAAAACTTGCAAAAATAAAAACGTTCGTGTGGAAAGAGTTGCGTGGTGGTCGAATGATCATACAGAATTTAGGATTAAATTCAACAAGTAAGGACACTTGACAAGGAAAAGCTTGTCAAGAATTAAAGCCATTTGTGCAAAAGGTCGTAAATGAATACAAGATGTAGGAATAAATTCAAGTCTCCTGAATTACTTTCGTTATCTCAGATCGGGTAAAAGTACACAAGTGATAGGGTAAAAAGCGAGCCAGGTTGGTAGTCTGGAAAACCAAATGCAAACAGTCTTATCAGTGCCGCAACTGCGCGCAAAGTTTGCGCTAACTTATAGTGGCTTTTAAAGGTGTTGAAGATAATTTTAATCTTGTTTGAGTTATCAGTGAAATCTGATTCTTTAGCAGAGTTAAATGTTTTTTCCCCTTGAAACCAACTCGGTTGTAAAGTTTTGCTTTGAATTAAGATTAGTATGAAAAAAGTTAATTATTTATAATCAAGTCTGGATAACCTGTCTTTTGTACATCGTAAGAAGATATTTCTTACCTCTAAACAAAACTATGAATTACTTACGAGTTTTTTGGTTTTAAAGTAATACCAAACTGATGAAATTTGTTATCTGAAATGTGTAAAGAATAAAAGTAAAAAATAGGAGCCACTTTGTTAAAAATAGAAATGTGTTTAGGATTCTTTCTCGTTAAGAAAAAGTAAAAAATTACAGGGATTTGAAAATTGAGCTCAAGATAAAGAATAACATTTTACTTTTACGTTTCCAAAAATACAGAACAAAATTTAAAGTATCGTGGAATAATAAGGAAAGAGATTGCAACAAAAGAGATAATTCACGATGTATAACGACAGATACCAAAACTACTGTCACGCGTTAAAATCTAAATCAAAGTTGCGTTTGTTTTAAGAATAGATGGATGCACCTGGCTCCTAGTTGTTCAAGCAGCTTTATTTTACGGAGAATAAAATATTTAATTCGGCGGAAAATAGTCATTAATTAAAGTATTATGATTAAGTATAAAATATTGAAAATGACATCACTGCCTGAGAAGACAAATTGGAGCAAATGTTTGAAAATGTCCTGAAAATACTAAAACGCGGAATAGACCTTTTTACCGATACGGCGGCCATATTGAATTAGTTAGAAATTATCGAATGCCCAAGGAAGAAACGTAGAAATATTTATAAAGAAAAGTGTAGCACGATTACTTTTTCCAATAATGTTTGGCTTTGGTGTTTCAAATGTTGCTTAAACTACCAGCAAATTCAATTGATTTTTAGATGTGTTTCTCATTGGATAGCGTAAAATTAAATAAAAATACACCCTGAAAGCTGTGCATACTATAATTTTTCTAATGATTGCTCCCTCAGTAGCCAGTAATTTCTTACTTTCTTACAAGGTTGCGTGCGCATCCAATCTTGACGGGCCACAAAAACTGAAAAACGCAAATTCAGTAAAATTGAGAAGCAAATTTTATATTTTAAAGAGGAGATTAATCAGTTTTATGAACTCTTATTGAAAAATTTCATAGAAATGCATGATAATTAACAATTATTCCACGAAATCGAGTCGTACATGAGCTCATAGCCGACGAGGGGCACAGCGCCGAGTCGGCTATTAGCCATGTACGACGAGATTGAGTGGAATAATTGTTTTATTATATCCACATCCGCCATTTTGTTTACCTCTCTACTCATGACGGGATATGAGCTGATATCCTAGTAGTAGAGGAACCAATCAGAGCGCGCGATTGCTCATATCGGGTAATCCACTACCGGCTGAAGGACATCATGGATTGGCTAAGAGAACAAAACAAACAGATATTAAAACAAAAAGGAATCAACTTGCCGTTTGTTTTTGGTTGCTATTATTTGCTTTGTTCTATTGTTTTGATGCCTTTTGTATTCTCTCTTAGCCAATCCATGATGTCCTTCAGCCGGTAGTATGGGCGAGCCCTCATATCCAGTGGATGTGGATATATAATTCTAATTATCATAGCTCCTTTTCTGGTATCTTGGCCCGTCAAATTTCTTGGATTTGGATGAGCGCGCACCCTTGAGAAAAAGGTCTATTCTTCATTTCTACAAAAAATCACTTAATCACTGATAATTTCATTTTTCAAACGTTGTTTTGAAGATCATCAAGTTAATTTTTCAATAAGAAAATTACTGGGCGCGGGCATTTTCAGGTATAACGCTAGGTTTTTCTTTTTTAGACCTCTTGGGAATAAGATTGTTTGTTTGAGGTACATACATGTATATATCTTCACTAGCGTTACCATTAAACAAAGAAATAAGACCCAAGGGAGTGACGCGTGGTCTGAAATGGGAAAACATCTATTCGGATATTTTGCTGATCGAGTACACTTCTATAAAGAAAACTTTTTATCGTGAAGAGGTGTGGCAGAATCAACAGTGCATTTTCCTCATAGCAGGAAGTCAATCAAACGTGTTTAATTATTCAAATTGGTTTATAACATCTTTTAAACATAGTTTTCAAGTAAAATTCTACTAAACATTAATTCGCGTGATGTACAGATATTGTGTCATCGCTCTCAAAACTAACACAACAATTGTTTAATTTGTGAGAAAGCTGTTCAACGTCTAAGTAGTTTGTATTTCATCGGTCATCAGTGTTAAGAGAGGACTTGTGATTTGGACACGCATACGCGTGCTCTTGCTGTATCTTGAGTTGGTATTTACTAAGTAATGATTCTTGCAGCGTGAAGTGCGGTAATGGACACAGCTGTATATCTATTCTATTGAGATAAGTATCTAATTGGATTTGGTTTTTAAGGTAAAAGCTTGCCGAGAGCGGGATCGTGTTTCATACAGTGACAATGTTTTGGTTACAAAACGCAACCGCAAGGAGATACGCTTCACATGATGGTAAATGACGCTATAAAATTGGTTGGCCTGTGAGCTGAAAATGCTCGCTAAAAAAAAACAAAAACAAAAACAGCTTCGTTTACATTAGAGCAATTGAGAGTGGGATAAGAAGGGGCACGGTCACGGTACGAAACTAACAACATCTGATAAGCCAATCCCAGCGCGCGAGATCACTGCTCGTCCAATGAAGATGGTTGGACACGGCGTCATCGTGGTCACGTACCGTGAGGTTTTTCGTACTCATTACAAAACTGCTTTACTTCATATCAACCGATAATTTTGAAGTAAATCAGCATCAAATGAAACCGAACGAAATGAAACGAATTGAAATGAAATGTAGAGTAATGAATGCACGAAATAAAAAGAAACGAAAAACTTGGTTCGAAACGTATTGTTACATATGCATACAAGCCTTCTCGTTCCAAGGTTGTCTTCACACAATTTACTATCTGCTCCACGAACGAACACTTCTCATTATGGCAACCCGCTCTTTTTCTAAGGCTGCTCCTGGAACTCTTTACCGAAGAATGTTAGAAGTAGTGACACTTTTAATACGTTTAAATCTGCTCTTAAAACTTTTCTTTTCCGATTCGTTCATTTTTAATAGTTTTCTTTTATTATCATATATTGTATATATTACTTAATATATTTTTATTCTCGCATACAACTTCAAAGTTCCTAAGTGTCTCTCCTATGTAGGTATCGCCACATGAGCACAATCCTTCATATACAACGTGAGACGAACGGAAAAAGGTTTTTATAAAATGAAGCTGCAAGCAAGAAATTTGTCTCAAAGCTCAACGATATAACAAACCAAATTTTATTTTTATAATCCTATGGAAAACTAGGAAGATTAGAAGCCTTTTCAATATTAAGGACTCAAACATTCACAAGGCTCACGTATATGAAGGATTGTGCTCATGTGGGAGATACCTACATAGGAGAGACACTTAGGAACTTTGAAGTTAGAAAATCTGAGCATGAGAACATTAAACACAACTCAGAACCCGCGAAACACCTTAAAGAAAATCGGAGTCACGTTTTCACCTGGAAAATTTTATGTTCATCAGTCAAGAACAATTACAAAAGGAAAATATTAGAAGTTTTGATCATCAAAGCAAAGAACGCTTGAACAAACAAATGCAATTCGCTTTAATCACGCGGCGGCCATATTGGTTGAAATAGGTTTTTAATCCCTTGGGTCCCCTTGCCCTCGCTTTGAGGCGTTTTAGAACGTTCCAAACAAAGGTTTTTGCCCTCATGGGAATAAAACTTTGATTGCCATTTTTACCCCCCCTCTCTCTCTATATATATATTGTATTGTTTCTTGTAAAGCGCATCGAGGATTTAGGATGCGCTTTATAAATATAGTTTATTATTATTTTTATTATAAATATTTTAAGAAGCAGCAACATTAGCAAAATGATTAAAATTTCAAAAAACAGTTTCTGAAGAAGCAGCCAGCTGGCAGGGAACGCTTTTAAAGCAAAGCTGTTTAAAGCAAAGCTGTTTAAAGCAAATAATTGATGATACGGAAACATAACAGTAATCCAAAGGCATTTAGTATGGCTTCGGTTTCGGTAGCCGAATAATTTTGTGTTTTCAATGATGCAGAATTTGACAGATATGTTTTTTTACAATAACAAGAAAACCAAAAAAAAACAACCCTGAAAGAAAAAATGTGAGTGACAAAACTTTTGTTAATCCTGTTCTCACTCAATCACCGCTGCGAGACAAGTTACTACTGGAGAATTGCACAGTAACAGGGGTTGTCTCGCAATTTATTTGCTTCCAGCTGCAAGGCTCGAAATAGAACTGTCTACTTTACACAACGGATTGCAGCAACGTGCAGTGTATTACCCCTCCAGCAACATTTCTCGCAATTTGAACGCGCATTTTTCAACAGCGCACGTGCGAGCTCTTCTCAGCCTACCTCGGCGCAAAATCGTTGCGGGTGATCGCAGTGCAATGAGACAAGTTACTGAAAAAATTTCATGCAACGAGACCTTAAATTTTTCCAGGTTTGCTATAGATTTGGGTAGCACTCAACACATGGCTGGAAGACATGAAGTCATCATGGGTGATGGGCTGGCAAACAACCAGTGGCATACGGTCAAGATCGATCGCGTCCAGACTAGACTCGAATTAACGTTAGACTCCCAGGAACAGTCTACCACGACCCCAGGCTCTTTCGTTCGCTTAGACCTGGATAAATTCATCTACGTGGGAGGACTGGACAGGAGTTTATCGGGAGATTTCCACGGCTCGAGGAGTACGCCGAATTTCATTGGGTGTATGAGGGATGTGTATTTCGACTATATTGACATTCTTTACGGCGCGCAGTACAAGTTGTTATACTACAGCACACCGAGTGGACTCGACTACGAATGCGCACGTGATAACTACAATCCTGTTGGATTTCCGACGACTCAAAGTCACCTGAGAGTGTCTGATTCGTCTCTTGATAATCTGACATTCAGCTTAAGCTTTCGCTCTTACACGGGGAAAGGTATAATTGCCTTCAGAATGAGCGATCATTCGCGCGTGTACGTTGGATTGGTCGGTGGTACTCTGGTACTCGAGGTCATCATCAACAGCGATCCACCAATCAAGATCAGTGTAGGAGACAACTTGGATGACGGTATGTGGCACGACGTCAGTTCCGGTGTCAATCACGGTGATCTTTGGCTCATGTTGGACGATAAACCGGAAGTGCGTCATTCTAACCCACGTCTAAGAGGACTGGGTAACTTTAGGAGCCGTGTGTACATTGGTCGTGGAACGCAGCGGACGGGATTTGTTGGGTGTATGCAACATATCGTAATAAACGGGGTAAAAATAGAACCCCAAAAAATGGGTTCTGGTTTAGTTGGCGCCAAGGCTGACCGATGCAACATCAAGTCTGTCTGCTTCCCAAATCCTTGCTTAAACAGCGGTACATGTAAACAGTACGGAGACAAGTACACATGTGACTGTAAGGGTACACTATACCAGGGAAAGCACTGTGAGATTCCTCTCTACCGGGCTACCTGTCATGACTACAAAGCGCTGGGAATATCTGAGAACTCGTACTGTACTATTGATCCAGATGGTAAAGGACCTCTTGACGCGTTTGAAGTGCTTTGTAATGTGACGTCATCCAACTCAGCTTCCACTATCATCAAGCATGACAAACAGGTATGGATTTATTAACATGTATCCCATGATACTTTGCGCTCCTAAGGATACTCTAGATGCGTGTTCTTTGTAACGCAGAATATAATTTTATGAAAAGATTTCCTTGTTTTTTGGTAGAAGAAGGTTGATTTTCAGGTGTGTCCATAGTATTAAAGTAACAGTATATGCCAAGGATAAACCTTTATAACTTCAAGACACAGCACTGAAGTTTTTGGATCATTGAACAGCTCACCTCATCTAGAATCAGTCTTGGTTACAGGCACTTTGATATTGAGACCTTCAGTGCTGCTGTAACCTCTTCCACAGATGCCATTGGTGTCGTCATGCAACGCTACACCCCGCTTTCGTAAAGCGTTGCGTGACGACTCTAAGTACGTCTACGAAGTAAGAAGTAAATGCGGGTAGCATTAAGAATATTTTTCAGCCATTTTAAAATATTGTCATTTACATGAGTTGTACATAGGATGGTCGGAATAAACTATCTTCTTTCGCCAATCTTTTGCGACGACCAACCATTTTAAAAAAATACCCGTATGAAAGCTATGTCTGTGCGTGCGTGGATTAAAGAAAAGAGCGCTAAGAATTCGCCGTTTCGAAATTCAAATCAAGACTGGGAAAGAAATCTTTCCTTCCCCAAAATTAATCCCAGAACCAATGCAAAATGGAGGCACTTGATCTTGTCTCCAAATTCAGCCTCTTGAATTCTGTGCAGGAGTAGATCGTTTAGTCCTCCGTTCGGAAAGGCGAATAGAACTACGAGTATCAAGTTCTAATGGCAACGTAACCAGACTTGCGTCTGCCATTGAGGAACAAAGAGGAACTTCGCAATGCAATAAAAAATAACCAATGCATTTCTTGGATTCTTTCAGACAAAACAGCCGGTACCCGAAGGAATAATTCCTTTCAACGGCAACTACTTTCACCCCATAACGTACCAAAACGCCGACCTCGCAAGCATCAGAGCTCTCATAAGCAAGAGCACAAGCTGTCGACAATACATCAGCTTTAACTGCTACAAATCCAAGATCTTGAACGCCCCTGTAGGACCAGCTAACGCGCAGTGGTTGTCTAGTACTGGTGTGCTGCAGAACTATTGGGGAGGTGCCCCAAGTGATCGGGATATGTGTGCTTGTGGAGTCACTGGTACTTGTGATAATCCTACCAATCTGTGTAACTGTGACACTGGAGACGACACGTGGCGCGAGGACGCAGGTAACCCGTCAGTTATATTCTGACTTACCTTTCTGATTGGCTCCCTACTGTTATCACTAATTTTGAAATCAATATATTTGATCAACATCTCAATTGTCATCCTGTAGTTATAAGGATCTAAACCTCCTCTTATATTCATCTTTCACGCATCTAATGAACAATTTTAGTGGAAACTATACTATTCGATATTGGATAAGAGTAATGAACATGATGTCAACATCGACAAGGGGGCACACACTTTATACGCGCCGCTCGGAAAAATTACTGAAATTGAACATAGAATAACATCAGAAGTGCTCCATATTTTAAAGTGAAAAATGAGTTTGGATAATTTGGTAACGCCATTTTACGGTCAATAAGAGCACGAAACATAGAATTGTTAGACTACTTCCGGTTGACAAGAAAGCTTTGCGTATGACGCATGATTCGGAAGAAAATAAGTGAGTGACGTCTTGAATTGTGAGTATCAGAATTAAATTAACTGTGTGACACGAAAATTTTAACAAAAAGTTGCGCGAAATAGATGGAAAATCAGTAACCTTTTAGTCGCTTCTTCTTAGTTTGCAATCATTCTCAACTAACATAACATAATAACATAACAAAAGACATGACATGTTGGCTTAGGATATCAATAGAGTACAGCAATCACATTTGAATGCTTGTATTTTGAGGAGAACATCGAGAAAATGTTCAAAAACAACGAATTCACTCAGGCAATCGCAAAAACATCATATAACGTCAGCTAAATTTTCATTTCTTCATACGAATCGATAAAATATTACGAAGAAAATGTAACATGGTTAACATGGCGTGACACTGAGAATTAACAAAAACTTTTATAGATAATAAAGGATTATTTTTGTTCTATTAACAAGTAATATACCATTTTTATCAGTATCTATTACCTACCTTCGAAACTCAGTCGGAAGTTTGATATTAAGCTTGTTTCCTTGAGAAGATTTGAACTCGTTTTAAGTGCTTGCCAAAAGTTCAACTGGACATGAATTTGACGCACGTGGAACGTAATACCACAGGAAGCCCAAAATCACGCAAGGCCTTTGCTGTGATAAATCTACAAAAGAATAAAGCAGTTAGTATCAAATGTTCGGCTTAATTCGCAACTGAGTTTCGCTAATTTCCTATTTTTCCCCTCATGTATTTGCGGAATCTGTAATCTTAAGGTTGCGATTTTTTTTGGCAATTGCCTTGAAAGCTAAGTAACACGTACTCTGGTCCTATTAAGATTAATGCACTGTCAAATGAAAACCCGGCACCCGAGACAAGACGGGGAATTAACGCGGCGACACCGAAGATTTAACGCCCATTTAACAGTCGTGAATGCACGGGAATACGTGGAATTTAAACGCGCGTACTTCAACAGTTGTAACAATTTTAACAGCATACTTTCTTCGAAGGCATAAACCGGGCGGGCTAACAACCAAGCTTTAAACGTGCGGGGGGAAAATTTTTGTTTCAAAATCATTTACTGGCCCATATTGAGAAGGTTCTTCGAGACACTAGGGCAAGTTTTCTTAATTCGGATCGACTGATAAATAACTAACACATATCCATTGTTTGTTGCTAGGATACCTAACGGACAAGAGTGCACTACCAGTGAGTGTGTTACAGTTTACAACAGAAGCGTCACATTCAATGTTCACTCTTGGTCCTCTAGAATGCTTTGGATCCCGTGGAAAGTCCACCCATTACGCGTCAACCGCCAACATTCTGGCGTCTGCCTGCAGACCTGTCAATCCACCACCGACCCAACCCCCACCCAGAGAACCTCCGTTTGTTCCGACCGCGTGGGGATCTGGTTCTAGCAAAGGAGGCCCACGAACTGATAAAACCACAAGCGCTAGAAAATCTACTGGGGTGGTACCAACTCTTCATCCCGTGGGTCCCCATGACGGTCACGTGACAGTCACTACTACCATCTCTGGGCACGATAACTCGACCCTAGTTAAATCAGTCGTAAAGCACAAGATTAAGAATGGGTCGCAAAGCGGCGTGACTATTCATTCGTCTATCTCTTCAGACAAAGGTGGCGTTACAGTTCATTCTACCATCTCAACTAAAGATAAGACGGCGACGGTTCATCCAGTTGGGCCGTCTAACGAGCCTCCAACTCTAATCGGCTTCAAGTGGCGTAACAGCAGCATTGCGCATGTGACGCGCGTCACATCCTACGAATACAGCGAACAGTTCATAATACTCGTCGTAGCATCAATCGTCGCTTTGGTATTGCTTGTTATCGTTGTCGTTTTCCTCCTACTCAGACGCTCAGGGAGAACCTACGTCAACTGTATAATGTGTCAGCGGTGTCGCAACAAGCGCAGTATCCCGAATATCGAAATTTACCGCCATTCTATGAACTCGGAATCCCCGGATGTGCTTCAGTTGGATGATATGCGTCCCAGTTCGATGGAACTCGGTGCGTACAACATGAGGAGCGGCAAAGCGGTGTACCATAGTGTTCACCAGGGACATGGAGGAACGGTTAAAAAGTTTGTCTCGTTCTCGTCCTCTACGGCACAAATTTAAAAAATCCTCAGTAGGTTAACAAAATTTGTGGAAAAGGAGAAGAGACGCCATACTTTGTACTTGTAGTCTCTATGGTTAAAGTCTGGAACAATGAAAGGAAAAAGGACACAGGGAACCCAAGTATAACTTAATTCTTTTAATTCAGTTCGGCAAGCGAAGAAGCGAGTTTCGTTTCATTGTTTTGTTCGTGAATTTCGAGTGTTTTAGGGTAGAATGTTCTCTCAATACTGCACCATTTAGCGTCAACGATTCACTGTTAAATGAAAGGTCCCTCCCAGTCGTGGCCATCTTTATGATACGTAATCAATATTCACAAGAAAACCATTTTACCGCTGAACATAAATTATCCGCTAATAGACCTTTTCGGCTATGACGTAATGTTTTCCCATTTCAAAACCCGTGTCATTCCCCTGGGTTTTATTTCTTTGTTTAATGGTAACGCTTGAGAAGACACATTAATATGGATGTAACTCAAACAAAGAATCTTATTCCCAAGAGTATAACGCATGGTCTGGAGTGGGAAAACATTACGTCATAGCCGAAGAGGTCTATTAAATGTACCAATTCTTGGCTACTTTTCAAAATGTCGGCCTTAGATGTGAACTGGACGATTAAGACGTTAAAGGGAACGAATTGATTGTCGCGTGTTGTAGGAAACTATAAAAAAATTTAAGGATATTAGAAAATGTATAGAGTATTGTTGAATGAATGATGTCGGTATAGCTAATAAGCTTTTGATTAGAGTATGAAATAAAGATAAAAAGCGTTATGAAACATATTTGCAAGTCAAGACTTAAGAATTGATGTGTAACTATAGTTACCGTTGCTAAGACAACGGTTTTGTTCATATCATGGTTTGTTACAAGTGTTATTGTTCGGTCATAGTTGGTGAGATTTGATTGGTCGTCAGTTGATCAATCAGATTGGTTAATCCATTGTGCATGATGTTTAAATTCAAATCAATTGTTTATTAAAGTCTTTTAACTAAAATGTAGAACTTTATGAATGACCATGCGACAACAATTCCGCCGGTATACGTTGGATCAATTAAATGATCTAATTGG
>WUAP02126280.1:0-14831 GCA_015163945.2 Stichodactyla helianthus | reverse complement strand
AAGCTCTAGATATGAGTAAGGATGGAAAATATGAAATCCCCGAAGGAAGTTTTAAGGCTGGTGACCATTGGTGTCGTCGCTTCCTCAAGCGCCATGGGCTGTCACTACGAAGAAAGACGACTTTGGCACAGCGCCTTCCCGATGATTACGAAGAGAAGATCGTGAACTTCCATAGATACGTGATCAATCTACGAGAAAAGAAAGACTATCCCCTACACTTGATCGCTAACATGGACGAAACGCCATTGAACTTTGATATGGCTGTCCGACGGAATCAAGTTTCAAGAAGTGTGGCATCTCCAACTCTCTAGATGGCAGTGAGGACGAACTTGTCTATGAGGAAGAAGATGATGGTGTTTCTATGGCAGCCAATGATGACGAGTCATTCCTGGAAGAACTCTTTCATTCTGATTCTGATGAGTCAGAATTTGAAGGCTTTTGGATTTGTAGTTTTTATTGATCACTACCACTTTTATTGACTTATGATTCGAAACAAGTCATTGTGAATATTGTATATAGTGTTATTTGAAACCATGATAATAAATGACATGTATGTAACGAAAGACACGAAGTATTGAAATTTGAAGATAAAACCGTATCAAGTTACGAAAATCTATAAATACTGTAGATAATAAACAACTAATCGATTGTAATCTTAAGAAATAAAACGAAATTTGTTGCTGATATAACAATAAAAGCTTTCAGAAGACTTGCAGTATTATATTTAGTTGATTTCCCCCCCCACGAAATTGACTTGTAAAATTAGGATGCATATTATACATGGGCGCGCATTATACATGGGCATTTATGGTATATTATGTTAAAATATGGCTGAATATTTTTATGAGCTACATGTAAGGCATATGGTTGTGAATCACATGTAATATGTACCATGTGGTAAATGGTTGGCCAACATAATCCCAGCATCTTACTAACCACTTACCAGCAACTTGTAAATACACATTTAGTTCATAATAGCCAATGATGTCATATCATTATTTGAATGATCATATCGTGTGCTGCTAAGAACCACATGCTGCAATATGGCCAGATATAAGTGGCCATACACATATGTCATGTATTCGCACTTGGTGGTTAGGTTTACTTACAGGTCTGTCCAGCAGATCATCTCTTCTGTTCAGTTCTGGGTATAAGCCACCTCTTACTTTGACATTGTACCAGTGACCCTTAAATGCAAATTGAGTGTTATAGAGCCAAAATCAAGCCCTGAGATATACAGTATGTCGCATAATCAAAACAAATTTGCTTAATTTCCTGTGAAGAAAGGTCATGAAAAAAGTAAAAGAGTTTAGAGTTAGAGTCCTCAGAAAAAAACAAAAACAAGAAACAGAGAGTACTTTGAACTCAATTCTGAATGGCGTATAGTATGGTAAACAATGAGAGATATTTGGAAGTATAGTGTGTTCATACTGGTATAGGTTATAAGGAGCACTTACCACATGAATCTTAAGGTCAATAGCAACACGCACATGGTATGGAACATCATACTCCCTTAAAAAAGAAACACAGAGAAATTACAGTAACAACCTCAATTAACTACCTGTCAAAAACTATCCACAATAGCCCACTTCTGAGTTTTTGAAAAATATGCATGAATGCGAGGCTTTGTGCTAAATCATGCCTGGTGGCATGAAATGACTGACCTTTTTATTGACTTATGTTGTCACTCTTTTCTGCATGAGTAGTTCATGGTTCAATCATAAAAATAATTGTATTCTTTAAAGCAACAGAAAAGTAAAAGAAATGTCATTCACTTCAAGCCACCAAGTGTGATTTAGGATGAAGCCCACTTTCATGCACCTTTTTCAAGAATTTTATATGCTGTTTTTTGAGCACTCATTGGTTATTTGTTTGTTTATCAACCAATGTGTTGGAGCACTGCCAACTGGTGGTTGACAAACAAACAAGTGGTTTTTGCATAAATGGCAGCACTTTTTACACTTATTGAAGGGTTTGAAGGGAACTTATAGAACTGCATCTATACTGGCTTGAAAGTTGTTTAATTTCCAATTTATTTGTCAGAAGAATCACAAGAATGAGAATAGTCACCTTATATCAATAATGTTTTCCTTCTGATCAGCTATCTTTTTGTTAGTTTCCATGGCTGCATCACTCAAAGCTGACATCACGTTATATGTAGCATTAGCTTTCTCTTGCTCCTTATTCTTACGGACAGCAGGCATTATTTCACTGTAGAGAATGAAACATAACACAGCTCAGTTGATTGGGACTAATGATCTGATGAAAACCATGCAGCGCCCATAGCTATAGTGGAGGTCAGACAGATCAAAATGAAGTATTTTCATTGGATCTTTCACACTGCTAAAATGGGTGGCAGTCCCAAATGGTACATGTATCTTTGACTACTGGTACTTAGTTTTTGCCATTTTAACAAACATTTTGTTGCCAGTCATTCTATCCTGATGGGAGGATTCTGGTAGACTGCATAGCTAGCACAAGGATTGGTGTGGAGGAAGGTTGCAATGTTACACACAACAAGTAGGCAATACATACCGTTTGATTTTCATGAGATCATTGACATTATGAAAAGATAGCTTGATATAATTTCTTTTGAGTCCTACTAGATGGTTTGGCTGTTGGGATAATCAAATTGGTCAGTCACATCAAAAGACTGGAGGACAACATGTTTAAAATGCTCTTCCCCACCCTCCCCCTAAAAAAAAGAGGGGTTGTAACATCATTTATTAAGAAACTCTTACATGCTGCACTCCTTCTTTCACTAACCAGATCAAGGTCTTCTTTCAGAACATTTTCTATTTTTGCTATTGTTCCTCCAAATTTCCTGTTGAGGTATGTTGCCACTTCTCTGTCAGTGTCCTTAAAGTACAAAATAAATAAATATTATGTGCAATCATTCTTGAAGTGCTATCTTCAATGATTAAAGGAGTATTTAAAGTGTATTCTTGTTTCTGCTAACAAATTCTTTGTGTATGGGACAACTCAGAACTTGAATTCACCTTTTTTGCCAGGATATAGAAATATGGCTTGAAAGGCAAAGCAATCTGCAAAAAAAGGCAAAAGGTTCTCAAAGACTGCTCACTAGTGAAAACCATTTAAAACTACATCTGTCTATGCATGTTCTTCACATTAGAACACTATTCCTCATAATACAAGATATATCCATGGTATATCATGCTTATAACCAGTAGTGTTTCTTTAAGCAATAGAAGACAGTTTTCTATGACTCTATCAGTGAAATACATGTAGAGCATGTGTGAAAAACACGAGAAAAGTTTGGAAATCATGAGCCATAGGTAATCCCCAAGTGCTTTATTTCAATGGTAGAGTCATAGAAAACTATCTTCTATTACTTTTATGATATAGCAATAGGTGAGAGACAAAACCATGTCTTTACCAGTGAAATAGAGCATAGATTTTGGTGGTCTCTCAGCCAATCAGAGCGTGGGTACTATCTAAGCTATATCATAAAATATAATAAAGAGCTATTATCATGAATGATAGTTTAAAATTGTTAAAATGAAAATAAATACTATTCTGATTAACTTGCAGCAAACATAGTAGAAAAGTTTTCTTACCCTAAAGTGATCACCATCTTCTTGTATGAAGTACAAATCCACTGCACTTATCAGCTTTTTATCATCATCAAGAATTTCTGTCTAAGAAAAAGTACAATATAATGTATAGTTTTTCAAAGCAAAAGGTTAAGTAACCCTCTCCCCCAGTAGAGTACATCATTTTTTCTTCTCTTCTTCCACTTTCCAATTTCCACTTACACCCCTCAGAAAACAAAATAGTTAGATTAATGGGAAAACCTCCCAGCATCTCCACATTTCCACATACCTCACAAGATTTTCTAGCGTTCTTTACCTGACTCAAAGGATTTCCAGTTATTTTTCCCTTTTCCTGCTGGGATTCCCATTTAATTGTATTGCCTACCCACCAGGATTTCTTGATCTCCTCAAATGTTGGAGTAGTGTACAATAAATGCAACAGCCAAATACACTAGCTTGCAGTGTTTATTCCTCTGGATAATGAGATGTCTCAACATGTATATTATTTACAACCAGTGATTTAATGGCTACAGTGAACACTTACTGGGTGCATGTTGATAAGCCAACCAAGGCGTTCACTGGAATCTTTGTGTTTTTCAAAACCATATTTGTTGTCCATTGCTTCCTGTGTCTGGATCCTGACCATTCTCGACTCAGCTGATTGACCCTCATCATTTCTATTTAAAAAAAAGGAGATTCCTGTAGAGTCGGTATTTCATTCGTGTTTATTCCCATTTTTGTTAAGAAATTATTTCTGACATCAAACTGCTTGGCAACCAAACTTAATGTTAACCAGCTGGACTAAATGAAAATATTTAGTTTGTTTGGGTTTGGAAATCAAGGAAAATTGAACACTCAGAAAGCTTTCCAAGCAAACAAATACGATACAGATGTGGGATTCAATCCCTGCCAAGGGCATAATGTATTTTATCTCTTTATATAATTTCATATATACAAAGAATGCAATTACTTCAAGTCTTATTTTATAGAGTTCAATCAAAGAGATGAGAGAGTGAATTTTATGTTTCTATGCCCGGCACAGTCAATTGATGAAATCAATATCAGAAATCCAATCAATAAATCGATATCAATCAATAAAATTATCCAATAGCCCACTTTTGATATTTTGGTTGAGTGATCAGACACAATAAGATCTGAATTGAGGCTCTGGGGAAACAATGAAATAATTTTAATGTTAAGAATGAAATAATAATTTTTAGCAAATTTGCTTGAAGAAACATAACATACTCCATCCAACAAAAGAATAATTACAATTATTTCATTTTCTGCCCAGAGCCTTGATCCAGATCCTATTGTTTGTGATATCACTCTACCAAAATATTGAAAGTGGGCTATTGATATTTATTGCTATCTATCAATCGTTGTTCAATCGATATTCACAAAAAAGCTAGTCATCAATTGGTAATTTTTTCATTTGATTCTAATTGATAATCAATTGATGATTTGCTGAAAAGCATGGAGTGACTATGACACAGTGGTTTGGTCACGCAACGTGAACTGGTCAAGCTGAAAATCAATTGATATCAATCAATAATTTCCAACTGTTTACCATTGATTAATTGATAAGGTCACAAATATTTGGTTCATTGATTGGTTACTGATTTTCAATATCAATCATTTAATTGATATTGACAATCAAATTATTGATTAACAACACTGGGTTCTTTGTGAGCAGATACTTGTGATTACTAACAGTTGTGTTTCATCACATGTAAATGTAGTAATCATTGGGTTCACAAATCAAGGCCAATCTGAACTCTCCACAAGACATTTTGGGTTCGATTTTGTACGATTTCCAGACCAATAGAGATCAATCGTTCCATTTCAATCAGAATTATAAATAGGAATCGATTCGCTATTGTATGTCTTTTGGAATTATTGCACTTATGAAGTCGTAAAATAATTTACAGCTTTAGAACTGTTACAACACCACAAGGATTACAGGATTTCTTTTTGTATTCCACTATTCCATATATCCTTTGGTGTTTATCAAAGATTTGACTATAATTACAGAAATAGAACAGGCAAAAACAAAGTTAAGTTAGAACCGAAGTCGTACACTTGATACGACGTGGAAAACATGTAAGCTTATATTTTGTACGCAACACACACACACGATCCACGATGTATCACACAAAACTAAGTCAGTAAAACCTAGTGTTAAATTCTATAATCAAGGGAGCAGTGATCTAGGTGTTTAAGTCCCTGAGATTTAAATAAAACAATCAAAATTGGTAGAAATGGAGGTTTACCTCGACTCTTTCTTGAATCCTTGTTCGCCATCGTTGCCTTTTCTCTTCCCTGTATTTAACAGAACCATGGTTTATAAACCATAAAACTATTTCCTTGTCTAATAATAACAATCAGTTAGACATCGCAGCCAGAACCGAGGTTTTAAACAGAAATAAAGCTGATTAAAGTTCATTCAAAACTTCGATCCCATCGAAATGTATTTTTTATTTTTGGCGGGAAAATTGCTGCGCGTGCTTTTATTTTAGCACTTCCCCGCTGGTCAAACACAGGGATCCCAACGTGAAGAAAGGAACAGGTTTGCAGTAGAACAGCAAGAAATCATCTGCGAGCCCCAAAACTTTTTCAGTAATTTATACCATGAAATTTTGCGATGAATCAAGAAAGGGTACGTAAAAAGATAATTCAGTTTTGATGTAATTTCTTTTAGACTAGACATTCTTGCAACGAGTCATACATTTTCTGGTCAATTTTTAAATGCGCGCTAGGACCTCAGGAGATTTTGTAAAATGGTTGGTAGCAAATCTAGTTAACGACTTAATATAAGATAAATAACGAATTCAGGAAAAGTAAGAGGAGGGGGTACTGAAATCCTGCAAACCAGTTTTCTCTTTGGGTTACAAGTTACAAGAGCTGGACTTCCAATACTCATTAATCATTCACGAGGTAACTAGCCAACTATGCTTAGAATCAGGTCACGTGATGAACCTTGAAACCCCAGAAAGTACTCCTAAGGCAACTGGAAATCTTTTCCAGTTTCCTTGGACTTGAAATTGGAAAATATTTCAAGTCCTTTCAAAGTACTCTTTAGCCTGATATTATTGCATGACCAGTGCCGGCATGGTACTCACAGGTCACTGAAGATGATATGGAATTGGAATCTCTGATCAAGAAACCCCAATACCAATCAGAGCCTATAAGCACTTCATCTGCATGCACCGAACAAATTTGGTTTTGATGGCAATGGTTCTCTGGTTTTTCATCACAATTTTCTGTGTGGGATGCATAAATATTGATTAATATAATGTTCACACATGTGCAAAAATTGTGTTTGTTCCTCAACTCTAAGTTTCTTATTTTAAACCATTACTTCTCAAACTTATGAATAATTAATGAGGAAAAACAAAGTAAATCACTAACCATGATAGTGGTTTGGATATGTGATCCATCTTTTGCTATGATTTTCTACTATACTTATTCATGGTTTGAGAATCTAGATCAAACACTCGAAAGAGTGTTTCATCCTCTATCAAAAACCTCAAAGTCAGTTAAAAGAACTCAGCTGCATCTTGTATTTTCAACCCTCTTATCGAATGAAGAGATCTGTGTTTGGTCTAATACAAGAAATGAAGATGGCCAAGTTCAGATTTAACTACTCATTCCCTGCTTTAATCCTTTTTTTTATTTCATTTCCTTAAATTTACTTTACCTTTCTAGTACTTGAATGGAAATTAGTAATGGACTGTTTATTAATTATGGCTAGTGGTGGTGGTGGTGGTGATTTACTTTTTTAAGGCTTATCAAAAAATGTATTCCCTTCAAATACATGAAATTCTAAAAATTGTACCCATGTCATTAATATTCCCATACAAAAACTGTATCCCCTCATTTTTGCCATAATCAAAAAATGTAACCCCCCCTCCCAGTTTCCACCTTGGCCATAATTAACAGTCCCTAATGCCCAACGAGGTTTGGGTTCAAGGGGTGCTTATTTCAACCTTTTTTACTCAAGCCTCTTTATCATTGTCTTTGAAAAACAATATATAGACATTAGTTTCTCTGTGATTTACTAGAACCCTTTCAGTTTTGCTAATTATCAATATGTGATATCCTATCTGCACCTTTCACTACACAAATTAAATACACCTTTTTACACTATGATCAAGATTGCATGTGTAGTTCTTTACTGAGTCTCTCCAGGGGCGGATCCAGGGGGTGGATTGGGTGGCTAGTCACCCCCATCATTGGAATTGATAAGCTTGAAATTATTTTCACCAGATGGTCAGTGGAGTGATTTTGTGTCTGATAAATAGTTAAAATCCAGTTTAAAAAAAGATGTTTCACTATGTCATTTAGGTAGAGGATCTTAATTATTTTCGTAATTTCAGCGATCAGTCACCCCCCTGAAAAATCCTGGATCCACCCCTGCTCTCTACATGTTTTAAACAAGTAACACAATAAGAATTACAATGATTGCGAAGATGCCAATTATGATGGACCATATTGAATAGATCTTTGCTCTACGGCTGTAATACTCTGCTGAGGCCAAGTCTCCATACCGAATGGCATACCTTGTCTGCAGAAGAAAAAAAATGGTAATATTAGGTTTTATTCTATTTTGGTGTGGATGGGTGGGGGCAGTGTGTGTGGGGGGGTGGTAATGGCTTTGGTTTGGTCATAGATCCTATGAAAATTTGCTTGAATTGGGAAAATATTTTGTTTTCGCATGAGAGACTGCCAGTAAATTAAATGTACACAGCATATTGATAAATTGTAGCAGAGTTATAAACATTTAACATGCATCAAAAACATCAGAACAAGGCTGGTCGGCCCTTAGCTGTGTTTCACATACAAATCCTTCTAAATTTAATTAAATCACTAACTTCCCTGGTATTTATTCTAGAGTTTATATAGAGGCGAGCCAGCCTGGTAAGCGGGCTGGCTCACTTTGCTGGGATAAAGTTTGGTTGGCCTTTATATGAGAAAATTCAGCCTGCTGACCAGAATGAAATCATTTGTGTGATTGATCAGTGCTTATTTTGCATGCACAGTCACCAGACTGGCTCATTTATATGAGCATTTTTCAAGCCTGCTTGCCGTGATCTTAGCAGCTTCCAACTGAGATCTTGGTAAGTGAGCCAGCATGCCTTCACATGTAAATGCAATGAAATTTTTACATAAGAATGTAGGCTGAACCAAGATCTTAGCAAAGCAGGATGGGATCAAGATTTGCAGTTCCTGGTAACTCACCCCTCCCTTTCCCAATAAAACAAGGCAGGTATTTGCTAGCAACAAATAGAGTAGAAAACTGGGTTCAAAACACAACAGGAAGGCATGGATGGATTGTTTGGCTAGACAGGAAGAACTATGACAAAGCAAAGTGATTTACAACATTAAGAACTGATGGAAAAACAATATATTTTACAGAAAATAAAAACTGGCTAGTGCTCTGCCAAACAATCTATACATGCTTTGAGGTCATATTTGCAACCTGCTTCTCTAATCTTTTTGATACCAGAGAGTTTCCTGACTTGGATATGGTTAATCTACTACCTCATAGGAAGCCCTTAGAAAATTATTTTCCAAGTTTCATTGCAAAGTAATAATATATTTACTCGATGAGAGCATATGAGGGCTGCAAGTCCAAGTGGCCAGAAGCAGGCCAGTACAGAAAGCAATGACAGTCCCCAATAAGTAGGAGGCCAAGGACCAGTTGCCACAACAGGTGCAGGCTTTTATTAAAAGTTAAAAAAAGACAAAAATTAGTGAGAGCTGGTGTGGGGTAAGTACAGGTTGTGGTGCAACATTTTGCCTAATTTATATCTGGCACTGTCATCATTACCACTTCTCTCAGCAACAAATGGATCAGTAACATCCCATGAACATTGCCCATTATATAGCATTTTATGTAAGAAGAAAGTTTTATAATTTTAATGTATTTTAAGATTATACAGGATACTTACTATGACATAACTAACACTTCCTGCTGTCATCCCTGGGCTGGCTTGGTAACTGGGTGTGGTAGATGGGGTATTATAAGTTGGATTGTAGGCAGGTGGAGGGGTGATGCAGCCATATCCAGGATTGTCTTGAGATCCTATGAGTTCTTTTTTGTCCGTATTTTAATGAGCTGGGAGATAATTTATAAATACTAAATGATGGCGATGGCGATGGAGAAATTGATAATGACAAAGGAAAAATTAACGGCGCACGAATTTCGAAAATAGCGGTAAAGCAAAAAGGTCTAATTAAGCTTTATCTTTTAGTACTTTGAAATCAGTAGATAGCTAAATACGACATCACCTTTGAGCGATGATCTGCGCTGGTGAATTATCTGCCTTAGATTTCAAATCACCGACCGACATCTTTTTGAAATAAGTGTGTATAAAATATTAAATGTGAGCTGTTTTCCAGTTGCACTTTGCCTCAATGACGTCAAGTTAACAAAAAAATTCAGCCGGAATCCAGTGTCTTGAGTATCTGTTTTCTATACACGTTAATTATTGGCATGTGGTTTAACTCATATCAAAAGAAATGTATTAAGTTTCGGAATTCAATGCTAAAGAACGTTTAGAAAAAAGACTCACCACGATACATTGATGCATAGCAAAAGTTAGTTTGGCCTAATTGAAGTATGGCCTGCAAATGTTAAAAAAAATCCGATCGATTCTCACCTTATTTTCTTGTGAATTGATGTTATAAGTTAATATTCAATCAATAGTCAAAGAGCTAATAGAGCAGGAAGCAGTGTCATCGAAAGTGAATCAGAGCTAGTGTGATACTATTGTACATGACGTCACAATGTTTCTCATTTCGTTCCATTCAATTTTAATAGACCTTATTCGCTTGGGCGTAATATTTCCCAATACAGACCTCTTGGAAATAAGATTTTTTGTTTGAGACTCATCCATATTAATGTATCTTCTCAAGCGTTGCCATTAAAAAATGTAGTGGAAAAACAACCAATAAGCTCTGTTCTGTTTGCTGTGGCACGAAACATGAATACCAAGCCAAAGAAATTCTTAACAATCTATATTCATTACTTTTCGTATTTATTTTTGAGAAAATGGCAGACTTCCATGCAATATTACTACTCTTAACTAAAACGTAATTTTTGTTCTTTATCTAGAATTTTTACGTTTTAGTCAAACAACAAGGAGCGATATAGCGTAAGCCATATCACATGACAGCGTAGCATGTATTTGGGCTACCAAAAACTCTGATGTAACGGGAAGGGAGTTATTTTTAGTCGTGTTGTAGGCGCAGGGTTTTCAATATCTTTTTAAATAAGCGTCTGAGTGATTGAAGTAGGCGTCTGTGTCCCCAACGGGGCCGTAATTTATATAAACAAAAATTTACAATCATATTTATTAAGTAAGACACAAAATAACCGGCGGTAAGAGGTAAAGTAGGCGGCGCTATACCGCCTATTATTGAAAACCCTGAGGCGGAGAGATTGTTCTCATTTCATTGAGGGACATCCCCAGGCCTTTAGCCAGAGAGGGGGGTCCATCTCATCTAACATCGGTCACACAAAATTTTTATAAAGCGCTTTTAGCCATTGATTAGGGGAGGTCTCCCGGTTCAACAGTCTGGCTTAAATACTAATTATTCACTCATGATTGTAAGCTGCGCGGCTGCCTGTGGCGCCTTAAAAATGCAGTCTGTAAAAATTATCATTAACCATTGTAAAGCGCCTTTGATTATATCCACATAGCACATATCCATCCTATTTAAATCATAAATCATTATCATTATCATTATCATTGATTTCTCAAAGGGATGCATATATATCATTCCACCTTCTTACCTATAATTCTTCGTTTCTGCGTTATGTCTGGCGACCATGTTTGATGGTATTTAATCAAAGAATTTTTATTAGGTCCTTTTGTCTATACCACTAACACGGCCGCAACAGTAACAAGCAATCTAAGAAAAGGGGGCAACAATAACAAGCAATCTAAGAAAAGGGGGCAACAATAACAAGTATACTAAGAAAAGGGGGCAATAATAACAAGCATACTAAGAAAAGGGGGCAATAATAACAAGCAAAAAAGGAGGAAATGAATTGCCCTAGTCATACGGCCATCCTACAGCAACGTGATTAATAAAAACTTCATTTGTCTGCTCACTGGCAGTTATTGGTATTTAATCTAACAAAAATTATATCTCTTTATTTCCAGTTTACTTCTTGAAAGCGCAACAGCTGATCAGAATGCTTCACGTGGTTAGTAGCCGGAGGAAGAAGAGGAAGAAGATGAACTGGAACTTGACGCCAATGCAAAACGTAAGATGATAGACAATATTATGAGGCACACGCCAATTCCAATAGCCACAAGTGAAAATTTTCTCGCTGATTGGCTGTAGTTGTTGGCTGAAGCGAGATCACCTCGATTGATAGCATCGCGTGTCTAGAAAGTAGATAATTGGTTAATAGCAAAACAATAAGCATAAACAGTTGCCAATAATCGCGAGTGAGTCCTTTAATTTCACTTGGTCACTGGCCGTTATTTCATCCTTTCCCCCTGGAGTTCGTATGCAAGTGGGAAACGCTGCGGCAAATTCGTAGCCGTACCGTTGCAGTACCGTACTTTATCGTGGCCGCAACTACGCGTTGTGACTGGACGGTTTGAGCACGAAAACAATGTCAAGCCCTTTAAGTGTTCCTGCATACCACACCGTGTACGTGCTGTAAGTCACTGCTGCACGCTCTATGTTTAGCCGATGAAAGGTTGGTACCGTGTCTTAGCGACCCCAATTCTAGAATTCCTGGCGCGGTCAGTTCCAAGAAAAGCCTGAGTTTATCACGTTATAATCAATACCCGCTTTTGATTAAGGGTACTTATCATGTCCAAATATATTAAAAGCCTCCCTGGTGTGCACGGAAAACAAACGATGTGTTGAATGAACCCATTTTTCTGTTGCGTCATTGTTAGGTCTTAGGATGTATATCAGGATCTATTGATGAAATTGATATATGAATAGTCTTACGTTGCTAGCGTTGATGATGGCACAGATTCCAACGGGCCAGAAACAGCACAAACAGGCAAACCAAGCCAGTGCACAGTGATCAGGGGGATACACAACTCCTGGGGCTTGCTAAAATGAAGATGATTTTAATTGGCTTGTGATCAAAATCCGTCAATATTTCAATTTTTCAGTGTCGCCTGAAGCCATATTTTTACTAGACTAACGAGCATGGAACAAATTGCGAGTTTGTTTACTTTTGTTGACCATTTTAAAGGGTCAAAGTTCAACGCTTAGCCGATCCGCGACCAAGTCTCGTTTCTAAAATATAAAAAATTCACAAATTTGTTTCAATCCACGAGTTCACCATATGGTGCGTTTGATTTGAAAAAGGTGTATTTCATAATATATATTATTCAAAAAGGTATTAACAATTTAACCAATAACATTCTGTAGTATATGATTTACTACTTTTCACTCACCACAACTGTGACCGTGTGTGTTACAGGTTGCCCTTGGGGTGGATAACCTGGTTGCCCTTGGGGTGGATAACCCGGTTGTCCTTGTGGTGGATACTGGCCAGGTTGAGCTTGAACAGCTATAGGCAAAGAGATTCAATTGCTTCTTTACAAAAAGTCTGTGGAAATTTCTACATATTAAAAAACTTCGGTTTAATGGCAAAAACGGCAGCTCTTGCCCGGGATGATTTGAAAAGCTCAAGACGACTTGTTCAATATATTAGTGTGCTGTGTTTTGGTCTTAAGATTGGGAATATCGGAAGATGTTTTAACTTCAGAAGGATTGTCTATTATTTCCCAAGGGTGGCAATGTTGGACGATGTTCACTTTAGGTGAAAGTGATGTTAAAATCTTCTGTATAGGTAGTTTGTACTAAATCAATCGTTAGGGAGGTCATGTTGGACGATTATCACTATATGTTGGAAGATGTTCACGATAGGTAGTTTATAATTATTATTTTTTTGTATAGTTCATGACATTTTATGAAAACATTTTTCTTTCTTCCTTTCCTTTCTTTCCTTTTCTTTTGTTTTGTTTTGTTTTGTCTTGTCTTGTTTGTTTGTTGTGTTTTTTTTACGATATGATAGATCCTAGGACATTAGATATAAAACAATAATAATTACTAAGTTTTTAATAAAATGCAACTACTTACGTTGAGCCATGATATCGGTGAAATTATACGTTAAGGCTAGATTTCTTTATTTTCTCTGAAACGCGAAGTATAAATGAGTATGAATAGTTAATTCTAATAAATAGTGGTGCGATAAAGGACTGATAAATGCCCTGGTTAATAGACCTTTTACCAAAATGGCGGCCGAAATTTCAAATAATTTAAAATTAGAAACAAATACCAGCACTCGAAAGAGCATCTCAAGTTTAGAAAACTTGCAAAGATTCATTATGTTAGGTGTTATAGTGGCCGAGAAAACATTTTTCAAAAATTGCAAAATTTACAGAGAAATGTATGTCTGAGGGTATCGCGTCACCCCCAGACATACATTTCTCTGAAAATTTAGCAACATGTTTTTGTAAAATATTTTCTCGGCCGCTATGACACCTAACAAAATGAATATTTGCAGGTTTACTAAAGTTGAGGTACTCTTTCTAGTGCTGGTATTAATTTTTCACTCAGTTAAATTTTTACTCATTCGAATTTGCGGCCGCCATTTTGGTAAAAGGTCTATTGTCACAAGCCTAAATCAGGTCGGATTATCGACCCTAGTTGGCTTTCGAAAGTTTTTAGGATTAACACTGTGGTCACCTTACCATTATGTAAATAGCCATTAATATGTACTAACGGGTCACGTAACCACAACTCCCTGAAATCAAGCTCCACTGTCAAAATAAACTCCAGAGATAGAAAGAAAGTAAGAAAATCTCGATACTTATTAAGAAGATGAAGCTTCAGCTCAAAATCTTTGAAACAGGAAAAATGGCATGAATTATAAAATGTGATGTTTTCTAAGAATTTGTGGGGAAAATGATGTGGATCGCACCAGCTTGGCATCCAACACATTTTCCTTTACAAATCCTAATAAAATTTTAGATTTTATAATTCATGCCATTTTTCATGAGCTCAAACCTCACCTTTCTTACTAATATCGAGATGTTCTTTCTATTTCTGGAGTTTATTTTGACACTGGAACTTGATTTAAGGGAGTTGTAGTCACGTGACCCGTTAGGGCATATGGCCTATTGATTAGTAATCGTTGAATGCTCTCATTTATGTGAGTAGAGTTTGTTAGATGTGTTGTTCTCTCCCTTGCCACGAGGGTTTTTCTCCGGGTTCTCCGGTTTTCCT
>WUAP02126269.1:0-14838 GCA_015163945.2 Stichodactyla helianthus | reverse complement strand
ATACTTAAGTATTCTTCAAATATACGAGTTCGTATACGAGAATATTAGGTCCCGTATACGCAACTTTTCACGCAGTGTTTTACAGACTAGCCTTGGAATCTAGAAAGTGCGATGAAGTGAACATCTTTGAAAATTTCAAAATGAGAATAAGTGAAAATCCTGTTCAGTATTGAAGGTGTGAATAGAAGTGGCAGCCGAAATTATAAATAGAGAAACTCGAAGTGTTAAATTAAAGTGTTATCTGATTATTAAAAGCCTTCGATTTTTGTGGGTGCTAAAGACATGAAAATAAAGAGGAAAAGAACGTTTGTGATGATGAGGCAGCAATTCCCAAAGCAGTTTAATTTCGAGGACAAAACAATGGAATCATTTCAGTCATCAATTATCAGGAGGAAACTTTTTTGTCGTCTAAATTGAATCGTCTAAGGAATTGCTGGAAGGGATCTGTTGGCACGAAAATCAAAGCCTAATAAACTGACAGGAGCACGACAAGAAAAACTTTGATTCTAAAAACGTATAGCATTACCCTGCTGTAGCTTAGCTTTTTGGAGTATAGGTGTGGGTCGGACTTTCAAAAACTGAGTTCTACTTTTACCGGTGGACACACAATTTCTCCGTTGCAGGAAACTTCGCATCGTGTGTCCAAGTCTTAAATAACTTTGGCTCAGTTTTGTTGAAGTTACTTTAACTATGGACACAAAGTCTCTCACGAAGTCGGCAAAAATGAAACGAAATAATTTCCACCTATAGGTAAAACTTAACTTTTCATGTTCTATAACCGAGAATGGATGAATGGATGGACGTTGTTCTCGTGAGCACTAGTAGTTTTTACGTTTACTTTTCTTGTTTGTTCATCTTTAAACCAACAAACCTACAAACAACTTACTTCGGAAGTTATTACGTAAAAGCGATTTCACTTCAAAATTAAATTAACTTTGCCAAAATGTTATGTTTCCATCACCATTTCAGTGTAGTTCATTTTCTATTTTCTATTTTCTATTTATTTATTTTTATGAACTTGAAAACTAATCGACTCGATGACAGCAGCTGTTGCAAAATTCTCACTTTTCCTAGTTTTTCGTTTACTTAAGCTTTTTGTCGTTATTTCATGTTTATATTATATTATATTAAAAGAAAGTTAACTGAAAAACGTCGTATTGATAAAAGTAACGAGTTCTCCATTACCACCGAAGCACTGAAATTACCTTAGTATCCAACGTCAAAATCTGTCCAAGTAGTTCGTAAACTAGCATGGACTCCGTGTAGTGAACTCAGAAGCACTCTCGAACCCTTTTGAAATTACACTAAAACGATAAAACGTTTGGTTTGAAAAAGAATGAGAGAGTGCTAGGTTATACCTCTAAGACAGAACTAAATCCAGTCTAAGAAGGATAATGAAAATTCTCAAGCGTATACGTAAAGGAGTCCTAGCTAAGTTACTCTGATTCTACTACACATCAAGCTAATACTTATTGAAAACATTTGAAATTTAGACTAGGGCTTTAAGAGTACTTAATTATCTTGCTGTGAAAACACGGTCAGAAGTACTCTCGCAACCCTTTTGGAATTACTGAAACGCCCTTCGACTAGTCCAGTTTACTCCGATGAGGGACTAACGTCCGAGCGTCAGTGAACCGAGTATATTTGTTACACGGTGTTTCAATTTTCATTGATGATATCACTTTGAAAAAGAATAAGCGAGCGCTGGTGTATCTCTAAGACTGAGTTAAATCCATCGAAGATAGACAATGAAAACTCTCAACGGTGAAGGTAAAAATGAACGGCTCCTACACAATAGCTATTTACTGAAAATAATTGCCAAGTAGACTGTTTTTCCGAGTGAGTCAGTTTAAAAGGAAAACTAAGTGGCTTACCGTTTATATGGTCTTTGAAATTTTACGCTGTAGTTAGAGTGATTTTTTGCAAAACCTCGGTTTACGAAATCCTGCGCATTCAAAGATTTGGTGTTTGAGTGAGTTACAAGCTGTAGTGCACGTATGGCGCATTTGAAAGTGAAACCAGTCAAAACACGAGAGCACCTGCACATGTTGACTTGGAAAAAAATGTGTTTTGACACGTTGTCATAGTAACCGATGTCCACACAATCAGGGTAGATAATCATATTAAAAGATCATGGATAATGACAAGTGGAATTGTGAACGGTTCTTCTTAATTTCCCCCCCCCCGAGAAGCAAGATTTATTAGGCAAGCAGCTGTGTTTGTCGTCGAAAAATATTATAATAACACACGTGACTAATCCTATAGAAGAAGTTTTTCTCTACTAGTGGGCTATCACTAATAGACCTATAGTAACATAGCCAATCAGAATGCAGGATCTGGGATAGTCCGCTATTTTGTTTACATACAACTATTTCAAAAAACGTTGGATACTGAATACTGCATACTAAATAGCGTGTTCCAAGACCGAAAAGCATTTTGGATCTTATGTAATATTGTCTAAAATAAAATGAATAATAATATTTTATTTTATTTTTAATGCATTCCATCTGAAACAGTATACTTGCTACATATAGAGAGCAAATCACTGTATCTTGACTTTTTACTTCAAATTAATGAGACCCACAATGCCTTTTGGTCTTGGGATACACTATTCACTATGCAGTTTCCTGAGTATTCATCATTTTTGAAATAGCTGTATACTATACTGACATTTTGATTTTCATATCACAGCTAGGACCAGAGGTTTGTTAGCTAATACTAGAACAAGTCTTACATACTGGCAAACTTTTGTCAGCTTAATATTAAGGCCTATACACATTAAGGGTTTTACTCCGGTAGCAGGCTCCAGGGTCATTTTGTTCCTTCGTGTGTACCAAAGATTTCATGTAAAAAAAGTTGTGGCGGGAGTAGAATTTTGCCCCCCGGCTCACACTCCCCTGGAGCAAAACCCTTAAAAACCCAAAAACCAAGAGTCCTATTGGCTCTTCGGCTATGGTAGGTCGAGCACCGGAGACGCGAAAAGCAATGGAGCGACAATAAATCGAGTCTCTGGATCCAAGGTAGCTCAATATTGATTGATCTAAAATCGTTACTTGTAACCACTTGATGTTAACTGAAGTCCAAATAAAGCCTCAAAATGTTTACAAACGCCCATAAGAAACTGTGGACAACAAAGTAGTACAGATGTGTTTGCTTATGGATAATCACAGTGTAGAAAATCGGTGGACAAATAAAGCCCTGGCAAAAGAAAAAGCGTAGCACAGAATTCTTCTTTTTAACATCTGATTTAGATCTGGCTATGCAGGTATGATATGGCTGACAGTATTCTGTCATTCCAATTAGTCTTTTTTTTTTTTTTCATTTGATCTTACTCGTTCGGTTCATGGCAAAACGTTCATTCACTCGTTTAGGCCCAGTTTCAGACGTCGAACTTTTGCCGTGCCGAATTTAATGTAAATGAGATGATAATGAGTAGAAACAAAAGATTTGACTGATTTGCATTAGATTGGATGCGGCAAATGTTCGACGTCTGAACTGGGCCTAATTCACATATCGTTCGCTCGATCCCTCCCTCCCTCCCTCCCCCCCTCCCTCCCCATCCATTCCTCCTTCCCTCCATCCCTCCCCCCTTTCTCCCTCCCTCCCCCTCCCTCCCCATCCATTTCTCTTTCCCTCCATTCATTCGTTCGCTCGCTCGCTCGTTCTTTCGCTCACTCACTTCCTATTCATATTTTCATCTGTTCATAAATCTATCGATCTATTCATTTTCCATTTGAACGATTTCTCTCGCAGTTTTTGTACTATTTACACTTAGATATACAAGCAGGTGGTTTCTAGAACGTTTCGCTTAAATATCGGAGTTCCATGAGAATCAGTCAGGCAAGCTGTCTTTAGATTGAATTGTTGAAAATTAAATAACGAAAGTAAAGAAAAGGTTCAAGATGTTCTGAAATATTCTTTCTTGGTCGAGAGCGCAAAACAATTCATTTCTAAAACTTCTCCATTATGTAATTTCTTAAAATGATCTATCGACTACATATTCCTTAATATTATTCGAAGCATGTTTGTACGGCATACTTGGTCCTGACTATATCAAATAATCTTAAGAGCGTTAATCTGTATCGTCTTAAAAATAATTTTAGTTTAAATTAATTTTTTTTATAGTCGTACAGCGACCGTTTAGATTTGACGGCTGCGGACTGAAATCGCCTCTCACCGAAAAGGTTCGTTTACCAATGATTTTTTCCGACAAGGGAATAAAATACTTTTTTTTGATCAATTTTGAGAATATTTTTTTCGATATAGAGTGGTGCAAAACGAAATATATATATATATATATATTTCGTTTTGCACCACTCTGGTCGAATTTTTACAGAGGACCGCTCTAAAACTGAATTTAAGTCAGCTTAACGCTACTAGTCTCTAATCACTAATAAATGTTACCTTACCAATCCTGAAAATGAATAGCATACAAGGTGTTAACACAAGGCCATATCTCTCACTAGTAGGCAGACCCGATATAGCAGTTGTAGAAATAGAAACAAATTAATCTGGTGACAGATTATTGAAACCTACGACATTAAGTATCGGTTGCTAGGAAACGTTAGAATAATTAAAGGCGGATTGAAGTATAATTACACATGCCAGTCATTTGGTATCTTAGTAATCACACTGATTAAGCTAACAGGGCAGCAAATAAATATAAAAAATAATAACCCAATCGTTATATGTCGATTAGATCTTCAATTCTTTTGACGGTGGTATTACACCCAAGGCGCGGATAAGAATCATGATACCCTGGTGCCAGAGGTTCTTTCCTTTACCTTGATCACGAGCAAGGAGCACCGTAGACGGCTCGCCTGCCATCCTATGTATCTAGTTATATTATCTAATAGCTGTTACTACAGCTGAGCCCGCAATAAGAAAATCTTGTTCAAGTGAGGCTATCGGGTCAATAGAATGCATAATGTCTCATTTGTATCTCATCTGCATGTATCCGTAATAACAGCTATTGCGCTCTCATTCTAAACAATTTTAGATTCGTCTATACATTTATATTCACAAGGGCCCTCAGGGCTAAAATCAACGAAATTGAGTTTTTGTCAAAAAGCTTCTGTAGTTATAGCATCTTTGGATTCATATTAAAAAAGCAGCATCAATATAGTGTCTTCATATTAATCATCATTAAGGTCATACCCAGGAGCGCGAGAGTATTTAATGACATATGGGTTGGGTGGATCCTACGTAATATGGCCGACGTCAAATAGCGACTAAGAAGCGAGACGTTTTTCGGCTAATGAATATTTCCTTGCTTATTTTTCGACTTTGCCTTTCGGTTAATCGACATTCCCCCATTGATTTTTCGATTTGTTCCAAAAACAACAATCTAAAATCTTTGAGAAGTAGACTACAATTATCGGATCATTTTTGAAGTAAAATTCACGATTTCCACAAGAAATAATGGAAACGAGTAGAACATTTTCATTTTCACGAACAATGCATTGCGCACGGATTCGAATTGGAATCCACTTATCTAGTCTAATGATACGAGTAAATTTTCATAGTTCTAACCTCTTAAAAGGTTTTAAATAACATCATAATACTAGTGTTTATTTTATGGAGTAAACTAAAAATGTCAATCGAGTAGGATGTCTTTCTTTCAATCAAACTGATATTAAAGTCATATCTAATAGATTTATGCACTAGTCAATCTGAAACCCCATTCCCCAGGACAAGGAGAGGAATTAACGCGGCCTGAATACTCCAGTTTCGAGTTCTCCGTTGTACAGAGTTAGCCTCGTTTTTGTGTAGAATATTCACGCTAGTTTTCAGTGAAGGTCCATGGAATTTCAAAGTGTATTGTTAAAGCCGTGCATTCTTTGATCTATCTTTGTTATTTATGCATATTTTGACACTGAAATGAGGCTAACCCTGTAGAAATGAGTCTGTAATCAAGGAACACAGCGGTATTCGGCGAATTCGAAAAAGGTCTATAGACCGGGATACGGGGAATTTAACGCGTTCTTCAACGCCGTTTGAACAATTTTAACAGTAACGACTTCAAAAATCTTAACAAATCTTTCTCTGGGGACCGGGGGAAAGTGCTAAATTTAAATGAAGGTTACATCCCCCCCCCTATGCCCGGGTCGGGGTGGGGGTTTCAGTTGACTAGTGCTTTATTTGATAAATCTATGTTTGTGTTTGTAGTATATGTTTAAATCTTATACAGTATGATGGCAGTAGTCCCCCCTGAAAGATGATATATACAATAAGATATTTTGAAAGTTAACCATGTAGATAAGCAAATATTTTGTTTCGTTGTTTTTTCCTTAAAAAATATTTGTATTCATAAAGCATGCGTATGACATTTGTAAAGTATGAAAAGACAATACAAATAACTTAAAAATAAAATAAACCCAATGGGTAGTCTGTCTGAAGTATTTGTAAATCATAATGATAGTAGGCCCTTCGATAGCCATAGTCTCTAGTGTACGTCTTATACCCCAACTACTGTCGTTTATAATTTTTGAATATAATCTGCTATCATACCTCTCTGCATATCCGCCCCCCTGTCCCTATTATGACTATCCTGTCCCACCCCACCCCTCCCCTATTATGCCTATCCTCTTTTATCCACCCCTCCCCTATCGTGACTATCCTCTCCCATCCACCCCTCCCCTATTGTGACTACCCTCTCCCATCCACCCCTCCCCTATCGTGACTATCCTCTCCCATCCACCCCTCCCCTATCGTGACTATCCTCTTCTATCCACCCCTCCCCTATTGTGACTATCCTCTCCCACCGCACCCCTGCCCTCCCCTCCCATTTTCTATTCCCTTTTTTCCCTCTTCTCTATCAAAGGAACGTAAATTTGTGAAGTCACCAGCATCGATTGCTGGTCATCTGGGATAAAATCTGGGTATAAATTATATCTTTTGAAACAGCAGTTTCATTAGATCTACATCGTTCAGCGCCAGGCCTGTCTAGAATCTGCGTCTTTCTGTATCCTATAAGCGACTGGCCATAGGTGAAACGTGGACCCTTATCATACAGGTACACGCAGGTCTTGTGATCATTTGTACCTGATGGAGCTCGACCCTCATCATACAGGTACACGCAAGTCTTGTGATCATTTGTACCTGATGGAGCTCGACCCTCATCATATAGGTACACGCAGATCTTGCGATGATTTGCACCTGAAGGAAGTGGACCCTATTATCAAGGTACACGCAGGTCCTGTCAAAATTTGCACTTGGGTGACGTGTACCTCATCGTGCAAGTACATGGAGGTCTTGTGAGAATTTAGACCTGGGTGAAACGAAACCTCATCATACGGGCACAAGCAGGCCTATTGAGAATTCGTAAGCACAGGTGACAGCAAAACAGCGCTGACATTTGTGACCTGCACGAGACTTTGGTCTAATGAGACCGTCAATTTCCCATTATTTCATTTCAGTTCCCTTTCATCCATTACACGAAAGGGAATTTCGTTCTGGAACCTGATGTTTTAGGTGATTTCGATTTGGTAGTTGTCTTCTTGGCTCTAGGTTTGCCTCGCACACGACATGTTAGCACAGCACAGTACACTAACACTAGTGCAGACAGTAATGCCAAGTAAAACGGAAAAGTGTAGAGAACAGTCAGGTGTGTTCCAGTAAGGGGTTCTTGTTCCTCGTCAGAGCTGCCTGGATAAATTGCCAGCCTGTTGACCCGACGAGGGACAAGTACTGGAAGCTAGAAAGACAAAAATTACAGAAGGCATCAGTATTATTATTACACTAGAACATAGAACAAGCCGCACGTATACAATCAATGTCATTAACGTTGTTCACCGAAAAAAAGACATTTAGACTACAAGAAATGTCACGTGATTCGTTTGTTTATTCGTTTAAAGGGATAAAAATTCAAATTTAAACTTTGGTAACATTAACAGTTAACAGAAATTAATAAATATTAACTCTACGTACACAATGATTTGCTTTGACAAGCATTTAGAGCGAGTTTTTAGGTATCGCGTGACATTTCTTTTAGACAACGTTAATGAAATTGACTGTGTACACATAGAACAGTTTTTGAATGATTATGAGAAAGTGTCCGTACTTGACCGTACCTAGCATTGGATGGCTGCATGAATATCAGCAATTCCATACAGGTGCAATGCGGTTTGTCGCAGTTATACGAAAACTACTACTACTACTATAAACCTTAATGTAATTTTATAGCAGAGTGACAGCTATCCTACGAGTACAATTTACTGAGACGCATTTACAAAGATGATATGACATCGCTTTAAGATGTCATTTTAGGTTTTTTACGTTTCGATAAAGGACGTCACTTGAAGACGAAGCGCGCCCAGGAAAAGAAAGTACTCGAACCGACATTTTGAAATTTTCAGTCAATTCTTTCCATTCCACAAAAACCTGCCAAAAACCAGCCAAAATGAGCAGCTTTTGCTTTTGTGGTACAGGGACGGGAAGGGAGGGAGATTAATGATAAGAAAACGAATAACGGTAACCTTTTCTTAGACAAGGGCACCCCACCCTAGGTATCCCAATCAATAATGTACGCTTTACTTACTTGGTCTAGGTTTATGGACAATAGCCTGTGCCCTTTGTGTAGACTAGCTGGAAGGGTTTGATTGACAGGATGGGGCGTGGCCCATACTAGATGTGGACAAGCAGGTAAAGGGCGTGGTTGGACCATTCCCAGCTGTGCCCCATTTAAGACCTTGGAATACTTGTGAAGATGGTTGCCTAAATGAATTGTAAGTAAAGACAGATATTTATGCACTATAAAGCCCAGAATTACATCAACTAGTTATAAACGGAGAATCTGCAGATCACTCGGTCGCAAAACAACACGAAGATTATCATAATCTTCAATGACTATGTCGCGTAGGCAAACATTACCCTACTTTTACAGTGCTAGCCAGTATTGTAGCGCGACCCCCCCCCCCCCTCCGGAGATGACTTCTTCTACAGTGGATCAAATAAAAGCTCGAACAAACGATGCGACGTTCCCTGCGAAAATCGTGTGTTCACCCGTAAAAGTAGAACTCGTTTCTACTTCTGCCACGTCGTGCGCAACAGTTGCATACGTTGCGATTTCCCACGATACCAGAACACGAGTTATGAAAACTAGGGCTCCTATTTTCATCTTTCACGAGGCTCAAACATCAAAGATTGTCTGAATGGATAAAGGACTATGTCAAGAGTAATACGGATTTTTTAGGTCTATTGTTTTACCTTCCATTCTTTCTGGAAGCGCGGTTGATGCCTTTAATGCACCTTCTTTAAACTCCTCAAAAACTGGAGCCACGTTACCCGTGGCTGTGAAATCCACTAGAGCATCAAGCAACCAGAAACAATCTGTAGTATAAGTAAGACCAATAAATAACTCTTATTAACGAAGCGCGAAGGCCGTAACGTACGTTATGGACCGAGTGAGCGAGGTTAATGAGATGTTTATTGTATGGCACAACGAACACAAAAATAAGGTTGGTGGTCTGTAATGTAAGTTATGGACCGCAAGTTGGCCAATGAGATCGCGCGAAATTACCTTGCCATATAATAATACACCATATGTAGGGATCGTATACAACATGGTAGATGAACGATTAAGGGAAGGTTACTGTAGTTTTTGGGTGGGTCCTGAGGCTCTCTCATGCCAAGGCAGAAGAGAAAGCAATGACATATCTTCGCTGATACTATTTCCTTGATTTGTCATAATAGACCGATTTAGTTTGGGCGTAATGATTTCCCATTTCAGACCTGTCATTCCCTTGAGAATACAATTCTTTGTTTGAGGCTCATCCATGTTAATTTATCTTCTCAAGCGTTACCGAGAAACAAAGAAACAATAATACCCAAGGGAATGACACGTGGTCTGAATTGGGAAAACATTACGCCCAAGCTAAATCGGTCTATTGTTGATCCAGCATCCAAAAATTGCTCCAAGAATTCAAAATTTTCAGAATGTAACCGCCAAATTATACTCGCTGTAGAATTTGACGTCAAACGGAGAAATCTAATCCTTGGTGCCTAACGTGTCTGTGGGTACATGGTGGTATGGAGGATGCAATTTTTGAAGGCATTAGGGGGGATCTTTATGAGAACTTGAAGAGACTTGGAAGGGGGCGAATTTTTTTTTCATTTTTCTTGAATTTTTCTTCCACCCACCCTCAGGCATAAATAATAAACAGTGTCTTACCTTTTTCCATGTGTGCGTTATCCAGGCAATTGGAATCCCCATAGAGAGCAATTCTACCGCGATCCTTCTCGCCAGGATCATACAGACCAAGTATTGGGATATTCTCTTTGACCTTAGTTTCCCCGTTCACTACCTCGTGTCCTTGATCGTTCAGCTTTTGGCGGACTAGAATACCACCTTTGGGGAACATAGCAATACTGGTACCAGATGAATAGTGCACTGCAGGAAAGAGAGTGACGATTTTTTAAATATTTTTTATCATGCGTTTCTATATAAATGCTAAAATGAAGACTAACAATGAATTAGGCCATTTCCGAGTTCTCTTAGTTGATGCATGAAGGTGAGGTTTCGCGCGAAATCACACTTTGTGGCGTGAAACAACTGACTTGTTCGGTTGTCACTCTTTTCTCTCTGACTTGTTCACGGTTCACTCGTAAAAATAAACTAGTTTTAAGCAACAGAAAGTCAAAGAAATGTCAGTCGTTCTGTGCCACCAAGCGTGATTTCGCACGACGAACCCTCGCCTTTATGTATCATTTTCGAGAGCTCGAAAGTGGCCTATAATAACAACATAATATTCTTGATCATGGCTTATTTTTCCATTATGTCGACTCGTGTGAGAGATTCAACACGATGAAGGCAATAAATCCAGGGACGGATCCAGGATTTTTTGAGGGGGTACATCATTTATGTTCGGGACTCAAGCACCAAAAGTAGGTAATTATTAAAGCCATAATTAACTGTAAATCGCTCATCTCAGGGGGAGTGCGCACCCCCTGCATTCCTCCCCCGGATCCGCCCCTGAAAGCCAGCTTTTATGTAAGTGGCTGAAACAAAAGATTTTCCCCGCGAAGTCATGAGCACTGGAGTGAATTTCGACGGGCAGAAATAAAGCATGTATTCTGATGGATAAATCCGTCGCACGACCAAGGCGTGAGAATGATTTTATCATTTTTGTTGGGGAAAAAAGCAAGAATAACAACATCAAGAGCACATCGAAAATACCATCGCTGTCATCTTCAACAGCAGCAAAAACACCACCATCACCATCATCGTCGTCATCATCATTACTTCAAAAATAAATAAAATACATAATAAAATACATAATAAAATACAAATACCTTAAGGCATAAATAGATAAAAAACAAAACTGCATCAATTGTAACCATACCTTTATGTTCCCCAATCAAGAAGTCTCCCTCATACACCTGGTCACTAAACGCCATTCCCCATGACGTCATCAGCTCATTAATGGCAGGTATGTTAGCCCCACCCGTGTCCGGCATCCACCACTGGCGCGTGTTCTCGTCATAGAATTTAATCTTGCGCATGACTGGTACGTTGTACCAATCAGCGATCACAATGACTGATAAGCCCTTCTCGTTTATGTCTCGTTTGAGTTTGACGATTTCCTCTGGGAAGTACTCTTCCTCGCTATCTACTAAAAGCAACGTTCCTAATAGACAAGATTTAAGAGTTAAAACTGTTCTTCTTCTGGCTCCAGTGTTAAAAAAGGCGTTTCAAGTGCGAGAGGTTTGAGAGATCAAAGAGGACTCGTGCATTGCTGATGTGAAGCAAAGACAGATACGCTCATGCAGTTTAACATATTAAAGTTATAACAAAACTGCAATAAATGGTTTATTATTTGACAAATGAGAAAGCTTCACTTTTTCCCCACCAGAAAAGTGTGTGCTGCGCGTGAAAATGACTCCAAAGAGGATGCGCTCACATGTACTATACGTGTTATTTGTAGTTATTCGATAAGCTCGCATAGTATAATAATCTCAAGTTCTTTTAGTTGAATTTACATTTTAGTGGTTTGCGCAACAGACGTACAGCGATTCTGACAAGAGAAAGTCGCGCTTGAGCTTTCATGAATATAGATACAGCATTGGATGTATTCACACTAGCGGTATATTATACTATAGTGCGCAAGAATGAGAGATATACAGTATTCTATGAAAAGAGATAAATTTACGCAGTTACTGTTATATACTGGATGCATTCACACTAGCGGTATATTATACTATAGTGCGCAAGAATGAGAGATGTACAGCATTCTATGAAAAGAGAGAAATTTACGCAGTTACTGTTATATAGATGCAGCATTGGATGTATTCACACTAGCGGTATATTACACTATAGTGCGCAAGAATGAGAGATGTACAGCATTCTATGAAAAGAGAGAAATTCACGCAGTTACTGTTATATAGATGCAGCATTGGATGTATTCACACTAGCGGTATATTACACTATAGTGCGCAGTGTTAATCACAGACATTACGTCACTACATACTCATTTCGTAACGTGTTCATAAAAGTAGTTTAGTTTAGTTTAGTTTAATGCGGACTTGATGAAAGATATATAAAGTGGTATATGGCTGGTTATAGGTAGGGCATGCTCGTTAGAGGCTCAGAATGCGCGTTTACAAAGCGTTCAACGGCACATAAACTAAAAGATGTGAGATCGTTTCATGCAAAAAAAGATCCATACAAGATGCACTATGGGCGTCACTAAATACACTGAGCATCAACGGATACAAACGCCATGCTGTAGGACGCTTAGCATTTGCATTTAGCTTTAGAATACCATATTACGCATTCACAAAAGCGCAACCATTCGTTATTTTCAGTAGCTTACATTCAGTATACATGTACAATAGTGTTCGTTCTTGTGCAAGAGAGAAGGTAATTCAAGATACAGACCAGGATTAGAGCAGAAGGTTGAATAAAATGTAGTGCGTGGATATCCAAACACGTAGAGTAGTGTAGTGTACATAAAAGCAATGGTTTAGCGCATTTAAGAAAACATTCATCAGAGCGGAATGTTCTTGTATACATACAGAAATAATTTCATACCACATCCATTCTAAATTATACCCCAAAAAGAATTCACTGTACAACCTAGGTTTGCTTATGACGTGAGGTAACGTATAGTGAGAGATGGAGTTGGTAATATTTTTTTCGGTAGACTTATGCAAACTGGAGGGAAATTCTATTTCCCAAATGTGGCAGTATTACTTTTAGTATTTGTTGTTCATGCAGCTTGGAAATTATTAAGAGAAAGGATTTGTGTTTTTTAAGTGCATTCCCACTAATGCCTTTGTTGTTACCACTCGAAAACTGACCCAATGCGCATTGCTTCGTGATATGGTGATCTTTTCGTACGTAAAACCCAATTTTAAAAATACACTGACAGTCGTCTGCGAAGACAGAGCCTTTAGTCAGACGTGCTGATTTAAGAAATTTCAGAAACTACAATACAAACCAAGTTTTTTTTCATTTGCTTTAACATATTTTGCTGTGTGTGTGTGAAAGAGCTTGATGATACATTTCGCGCTATATTTTTCAAGATCCCAAAAACTTTGATGCCATTTTGCTAGATTGCAAGCCTCAGTTTTGGACTTGATAAACAACAAATAGATATTATATTGTCAACATACCATACTTAGTTGCATCAAAACAAGTATAGGGCGAGCCAAGAACTTCAAGAAAATACCCAGAATCCCTTAGGTGCATGTAGAGATCTCGGAAATTAGTATGCACGTGGTCACCATTCCTGGAAATAAAACAAATATGACATCACTATCCTGGTTACCAGACCTCCTTGCGCTTCAGTTCTGAGCGATGCAGCAGGTGCGAAGGAGCGCATGTTAGCAAAATAACCGTACGTAATGTTAGAAACTGAAAAATCTATTATAAGGTTTTCACACGATGTCCAACATTGGTTTCCAGCAAGGCTAAATTTGACTACAGCCCGCAGAATGAAAAGCGCGCTTTTAGAGCAGATTTCGTACCACTGTAAAAAAAACTCGCAGCACGAACACGGTCGTGGCATGGTCAAGGCACCTCAAGGCACGTTAAATTACTAGAAAACATCACGGTCGAGGCAAGTCACGGTTACGGCACCGAGCCTTTCACAGTCATACGGAATCCGCTCTATATCGATGACTAGATAATCGGGGGATCTGTCCATTGAAAGATTAAATAGTCATGCAACTGTTACTGGACAGGGAAAAAAATCGGATTTAATTAATTTATTGGAAATAATACATATGCGCAAAGTCTTTTCGTAAAATCCTATTGTACCATAATAATACTGTATGCCTTGGAATTCGAATTACTAAGGATTTGGCTATAGTTTGTTTGCTACCAAGTGAAGCCTTCTCCAAGGGACCGTGAGCTCAATTCATCCACAACTACTGAAGTGATATATCATCACGTGACTGTTCAAGGACTATCACCGCGTGTATAGCGATACTACATCATGCCTGTTACTTACCAGTCTAAAGGATCATTCTTCATTTTCAAGTTGTCACGTGGGAAATAACCCGATGGGTAACGAAGATTGTGATACTGATCCCATAGAATTCTCTTACTATGAAACAAACAGATCAATACAGTTATCAACAGATTGCAACAAATTGTGCATGGGTAGTAACACATAAGATAAGTTTGTAGTGGTAAATGTAAGGATGGATTTGATTCTTAAATGCCTTCCATTCTAAACCAAAATCAAATCAAATCAAATCTCTTTATTAAAGTGCCTAGTCGTTCTAGCGCTTTTGCACTAATTGGGGGCACCATATCACTCACACACACTACCACTACATTGACTGTTTTAAGCATACAACTCTCAGCTCATATGTTGATTTTTATGGAGGGAG
>WUAP02126258.1:0-14838 GCA_015163945.2 Stichodactyla helianthus | reverse complement strand
TGACACGAAAACCGCTTTTTCATGTTCTTTTGTTCTCGTCTTGAGGGCGCGTGCAGTCTGGCCAACGTAGGTTTTTTCACAATCTTGGCACTTTATCTTGTAAAAGATTTGTAAATATATTGTACTTTTTTCGTGGTTACCTCAAAATTGGGTATAGATGACAAAAATTATATTGCGTGTTGATATTTTTACTTATCAATTCTTTAATATTTCGCACATGATTGATAACACGAGAACACTCCCACGTAAAGAAAACGAGTTAGTTTTCGTGACTTTCTATGATCTACGTGGTCGAAACAGCTTAGGAAAACGCAAAAAGTTGTTAACTGTGCCATGGACTTTACAAATCCGGCTTACACGACTCCCAACTGCGTCCAACCTCCTTTCCCCGTCAACAACCAACTATTCACCACTCCGGTATGTAAGCAATATCAAATGATAACAAAAACCCCAGGACATCGAAAACACCTACAATAAAGGTCGTCCACGTTGATCACGATTTATGAAAGTGATCGCTACTCTTTGAATTATTAATTGATATTTTGGAAAATATATATATATATATTGGGTCAGTCATGTGACTAATGAGCACCTGCGCTGGTCCAATCCCATGGTGCTTGCTGGCGCGCGCGGCTTACTAGTAGTTTGTGTATGAGAATTCCATGAAAAAAACTATATCGATCTGGCAGTTATGGCCGCTTCATTAGGACCAGTTTTATTTACTTATATCTGTCTAGTATTTCAAGTTACACATAGGATATGTATGATGCAGTGCAATCCCATGCCAGGGCCAGGTTTGTAGGGGCAAGAGATTTTTTTGGGGAGATGTTTTGAAGTTGATACGAGCCCTCGTTTGCTTCGCTGTGCAAGCGTGGCAACGGATAGCTTCAGAGTTGTTCGTGTTTTGAGCTCGTTCGTTGGCTGTTCAGGGTTAATTCTTCACTCATAAGGATTGCTGGCTTTCTACAGGCATGTATCCCGGGGATGTAGGAGATCTTCGTTTCTCTGGAAGCCACGTGGAGGTGAGGTTTCGTTTTACAAGAATAACTGTGGATGGGTTTCGGTTGATAATTCATGTTTAATGCAGCGAAGAAAGACAATTAAGTTATCCCGAAATAACGAGTTCTCCCCTCTTCCCTCTTATTCTAAATGTGCTCTAACATACGAGTCAGAAACACGACAAATAATTTAATGTTTATGTGTAAACTGTGCCTCAAATCCATAAAGTAATTGAAGTCTGGCACAAAGTAAACGAAAACTTGCCTAAACCTGTGTACTTGTTTATTAAACGAATACAACTAGAGAATGCACGTATTGAAGTTCCTGAACTTAGTACTTCATTATAATTTGTGTATAACGATTTGTCGTTTATTTTTTTACTTCCGTAGAGTGGAACTGCAAGCCAAAGAAGGTAAAGGATAATTATAAATTGGTTGTCAGTGAAATTTGAAGGATGGGTTGTCTTACACCCCTTTAGTCATAAATGGACGAACGGTGTTATTCTTGTTCACAGAAATAATACTATAGCTACGCTTAATATCTATCAAAAGATCAACTCCAATAACTATCCCAGTGTTAATGGCATAACTTATTTGTTGTTAATTCGAATGTACCACCAAACTTAACAAGAAGACAAATGCGCTTTGGTGCTTTTATTCTTGGATCAATTGTCTTCTTTTGCACAAAGAACCTTCACTATATCACTCGCAGCGATCTGCTGGCAAACGAATCGCACTCACGCTTCTAGCAAACTCAAAACACATCCTCAAGTGGATCAACTGAAGGATAAAATACTTACTTTCTTATTGACGTTATTCCCTTTAACCTTTATTGAAGGGCAGTGGTATTTTTTAACCACTCTTGGGAATGATGATAACCTGTTGTCGTGAAATTCAAAACGGAAATTGGGTTTTCGTCTCCATACATTCATGCACCATGGAAGACTAAAACGGTTCTTTTTCTACCTTTAAAAACGGTTTTCAAAGTTAATTTTCTTTAAAGGCTTTTTTTTTTAATTTTTAAAAGTTCGTCCCGGATGTTTGAAGCAATATTCAAGACATGCAGAACATTAAGCTTACTTGTGTTCTGTCAATGTCACCTTATTGTCTATACAAAAGACGAAAGTATAAAATATATTCTAAATAAAGCTACTCAAATTGTAGATCTTGTACGGTTCTTGCTAACTGGTTTTAATTTATACATTTTGATTTTCAGAGAAGGGCTAAATACAAGACAGATTCGTTTTGACCCTTCATTTCTTGATTTTAATGAGCAGTGAGTATTAAAATCCTTCTTTTTTAATGCCTTTATTAAAAACCCTAACTTTTACACTTATCTACTGGTGTTGGGGTCTTTAAGAAATAATACCTTTAAAATATATTTTCTAATTCACAGGGAATTGGGAAATTGCAGTTTGCTAGAAATTGCCTACAAATATTAATATTATAATTATAATACTTCTATCAGTTGTTAATGCCTTGAAAATAATTATCTTATGGCAGTAATTAGAGCAAATTTGACTTATCAGCCTTCTAAAAGAAGCTTTTTTTTTTTAAAAAAAAATAACTTCAAGAATATTGAACATACTGTGTCAAATACAGCTATATAGAATTTTGCTTTGACGTAATTTAATGTCAAATACTGGACAGTGTCTTCTGCATTTTGCAAGGATGCATTATGAACATATGGTACAGACTTGCAATATGTTTTGTATTTTGCCACAATATAAATTACCTAAATATAAACTCGGAAATTTAAAATTATTATATCTTTACAAAGTCTTTAGTGGATTCTTATTTGTATTTCTGTATTGATAATAATGTAGTGCTTTTAACAAATGCTTGCTAATATTCACAAGCAGGTTGGTACATTGTTTTTGGGTTTTGTGTATTAACCTTTTCCAGCCTGCAACGATTAATTTCTTCACATCAGCTCTTCCCTTGTTTCATCTTGTTTTTAAAGATTAAAACAATAAAACATTAACATGCACAAAATGTGAAAATACATTTTGTAGTAATACATTGATCAGTTTCAAATATCTATGATGAATAAAAATTAAATATCTTGTCACACTCTCCCTACTCAACAGCTGAAATATAGTCAGTATATTGCAAAATATATGGAATATCAATGATACTTTACATCACAGAAAACTACATGTAAATATTCACAGAGAATAAAATATTCAAGTTTCTGCTTGAGTGCATTCAATGAATGTTCAATTTTTGAGAAACTGTCGATACTCATAAACGATTCCAAAAGCTTTTCAATTTTAAAAACAGAATTAAAACCAAGATGACAACCCCCTGTGTCTTGAATATGGGTTATTATATTTTTCTAGATTGCACAGAGTGTTATGGCCTCTAATTAACTTACCAAAAAAGGAGATATTTATTCTTTAAATTGTATTTCGTAGTTGTTTATGGCTGGTTACATTTGAAGGCACAAAAACAATTTCCTTCAAATATTGAACCTTAGTTTCTTTTTAGTAGTTAAAACAAAACAAATGTTTAGAAAGTAGGTTTTATTTTATGTGAACATTTGTTTTTGTAAGCATTTTTTTATTATAGAGCAGTGAATAAATACAGCCTGTATTTATTCATTTTGATGAATAATACTAATAAAAGCAATATGATATTTTATTTTTGTTTAAAATAATATTTTATGTGAAGTATGATACAACTAGTCAGTTCATAGTGGTCAACAAAAATCTTTCAAAAACTTGATACAAATTTCTAGGATTTATTATCAGAACTCAACCTGATGTTTAATTAATTCCAAAACAAAACATAATTGTATTCATTACTCATATTTCATTTATGACTTGAATCACTTAGAATGCTACTTGAATAAACTCTTCACATTTTATTATATAACCTTATGCAACTTTCTATTCCACTCTAGTCAATTAATTCTTCCCAAGAAACATCAGTGTTTTTATTTCCTGTGTGTATTTTTAATTCCCAAGGGTATATTTCCTGCATGCTTTATCCTTAATGTGTCCTTGTTAATGTTTTGGTTCCATTGTCATTCAAATTCTGAAAAGAAATTCAGGTGTAATATTCAACATGATTATATCTGAGTTCTTCATCTTTTGGGTTACACTTGTACATTTTATCATCCAGATATTACCCATTTATCTATTGCTTCATCTTAGTTTGTTCCAAAAAATATCAAATTTCCCACATCAAAAGTCTCAAACTTTGTTGCCATAGTTGCTATCATTTATTTTATTATTTTTTATATTTATATGATATTATGTCTAGTTGGTTTTTCATGTGTTGTATTGAAAGTTACATATTTGATGTTTAATGTCTTTATATCCAGGCCAGTAGGGATGCCAAGAATTAAAACTGTAACAATACTAAATCCAAATACAGAACAGAGTTTACATCTACAATCTATATCTGGAAGCACAGTACATTTTCATGCTTCATTCTTCCAGGCAAAAGTAAGTTCAAGTTTAATGTTAAGGCAGTTTTTGTGTGAATTTGTGACTCATCCAGTCATGAAGGTCCACACACTTAAGGTTTTGCTATGGGGGGCAGGCTCTCAGGTCATTTTGCACAACTAGTACACATGAGAGAGCATGCTGCAGGAGCTTGCTGCATGGTGGGGTCATGCTTGCTGATATTTTACCAGTTTATTTTCAGGGAGCGTGAGCTGGGGGTAAAATTCTGCTCCTGCCGCAGCCTCTTTTTACATGAAATCTTTGGTACACATAAAAGAGAAAAATGGCCCTTAAGCCTGCTCCCAGAGCAAAACCCTTAGTTTGTATAGGCCTTAATGCCTAGTTATAGTAGTACTGTAAAGTGCAATAGAGTAGATTTTGTATGACTGTGAAAAGGTTGTGGCACAAACACGGCATGGACACAGTCAAGGCGTGGCAAGGAACTTCAAAATTCTAGAAAACATCATGCTCACGGCAAGGCACGCTTACTGCACTGACTGTGCCATGACTTTCTCACAGTCATACAAAATCTGCTCTCCAACACTTCAGCGTGCTACAAAATTGCTGTGTTGTTTTACCTTACCTCTGTACATTGTTGGCTGAGATTAAGTACTAGAAGTTCTGTAAATCTGAGAAGCTTGCAAGAATACTTCTTTTTTATGTTTGCTTTTTCTTACAGATAGTACAGCCACTAGGAAATACAACATTTGAAATAGTTTTCCTAGCAAGATTAGTAGGAAATGTAGAAAATACTTTATTTATTCACACCTCCAAAGGAGTTTATCCATATCAGGTAAGCAAGGTGTCAATCATAATTGATAACAATGACAGTGATGATGATGACAAAAACAATTTTAGATAAAGCTTTCTATTTATTTAAAACCTATTTCTTGCTATTACTTGATAATTGAGAAGAAAATCTGGCCAATGTAATTGTCATCGCCATCATTAGTCTTAAGAAACCAGATTTTCTGGTACCCTAAAAGTCAAGATTCGAATTACAAGATCTCACATTAGGTGATACTTGCTTATCCCCTTTGATGTGGATAAGACAAAGACCTCTATGAATTTTGCAGTGAGATTTTATTTGTGAAGAGTATTTGATTTGTAAAGAGCATTTGGCCGCAAGCCAACTCTTCTCTGGTAAAATGCAAGAACAGCACCACTGATGCCCTGTCAGCCAATTATCGGCCATGGTCTGTCGAGATCCTACTGTTACTCCACTGTCACCCGGTAATAGCATGGCCTACAGTTTCTAGAGAAATAATACTACCTAACAGCTGAAAGTTGGTTGATCATCCATTTGAAGATAACCAGTATAATGACCAGAGTTTGTACATATTTTAAGAAGTCTTGAAAGGTTTTGGAAGTTGATAAAACTTTTTCTAAGACCTTAAAAGTTTTAGAAAATCATGCTCTGGACATGGGAAGTCATTGAACTTTTCTAGGTCTCAGTAAAAAAACAAATATTTGCCTTGTTTGGATTTTCTAACATTTGCATTACAGATTTTGTTCAAGTAGTTGGTTGTGGAAATGTGAGTTTAGTGGGCCTTGAGAAAGTTTTTGAATAGTTTTTGAAATTTTATCTACACAAACTCTTTAAAGTCAAAATATTCATGAATTGATTGTTTGAAATAAATTATTGCATTTAAACAGAGAACTCATTCCTACTGCTAAGAGGTTTTTCACTTGAGCCCTATATTGAAGAAACAACTAAGACAGTTTTTGATTTGATGTTATATTTTTATCTCATTTTCAGGTCTTTGGTGTAGGAATACCTAATCCATACAGATTAAGACCATTTCTTGGTGCAAGAGTACCTGTTAATTTCTCGTTCACATCTTTAATTAATATGCACAATCCATTTAACTCTCCATTACAGGTATGACAGCAGCTGCAAATTAAATTTGTTTTTATAACTGGCAGAGTGTAAAAAGAGATTCAAACTAAAACCTTGATGACAACCTTACCTTATTAGTAAAAATGAAAAATGCACAAATCCTTATAAGATTTACCCCTTAAATTATTCATGCTAACCACACAATAAAACATTGTAGCGAACAAAATGAATGCTTTGACAGCTCATGTTGAGTGAATCCAGGGATGCACTGAATGAATAAAATCATTTTTTATTCCTTTACAACTTCAGGCCTTGGAGTGCATGCCATATACAAGTGAAACAAATAAAAAAAGTTATTATTTTGTAACAAATAGCAGATATTATTCAGGCAGAAGGTTGAGAACAAAAGCAACATACCTCTAGGGATTTTATTTGTGTTTGTGTGGTTCAAGCATGAGTGAATTCTTACTTGTCAATAACTAAACAGTTGACGTTAAATGCTATTAAGTATGCTCTAAATGTTTAGTAGTAGACCTTTTTCGAGATTGTAAAAGGCTACTGTGTTTTTTGACTACAGATTCATATGCTCAGCTAGCCTCATTTCAGTGTTAAAATATTCACTTTTACCAATGGTGAAGTAAAGAATGCACAACTACAACAATACAAACACAAAAATGAGGTTAACCCTGAGCAACAGAGAACTCGAAACTGGAATATTGTTTCACAAATATGTTGTGTGCACTCTAATGCTGTCCCTGCAAAAACTTTGTTAGAATAAATAGTTTGAACCCAGGAGTAGAAGTTGATAGTGAATTGCAATCTACACCCACATGCTTCCATTTTAATGCAGATTTCTGTATATGGAAACTATATAGCATTCCAATATGCTATTAGATTAGGAATGAATGAGCTTTTTCTTTAAATATTTTGAAATTGCAGCTAGGATGGTTCATAATTACTTCTTGTTCTTTTAATTTATATCTAGCTTTTTAATAAAAAAACGATAGTTTTACAGACGTTTCGGTCAAAACGATGACCTTCAGTGTACAAAACAACAAAATTTGCACGCGTGACTTAACGGTAACAAAATTAGCTGTTTTTGGAAGCATGGCACTCTGATCTGGACATGAATTCAGGGAATGATAGAATACAAATTCCCATAATCTATAGAACACTTATAGATTCTTGTAAATCTCGCGCGCGCTAATTTTGTTACCATTAAGTTGCGCGTGCAAATTTTGTTGTCTTGTACACTGAAGAAGGTCATCGTTTTGACCGAAATGTCTGTAAAACTATCGTTTTTTAATTAAAAAGCTAGAGACAAAAAGAACAAGAAGTAATTATGAGCTTTTTCTTTGATTGTTTGTTTTTTTGGAGGGGGGTTCTGTGAGGGTCACATCTGGGGATCTAAAGTACTGAAGTATTTTATTACTGTTCAATAGAATCTACTTATTTTTTCAGGTAATAGAAATGTATTCAAGTGGAGGAAATCTCCATCTTGAACTTCCTTCAGGGTTAGAGGAAGCCCCACAAAAACACTGGGTATGTTATGTTAATAATAGCAATTTATAAAAATAATCGTGTGGTAGTTATGCTGCCAAAAATCAAGGTACAGACTATTACAAAGAGTACTGTATAAAATTGAAAAGCCTTGGCATGTGGTCCTGAAATGCATGGCATAAAATTGAGGACATCAATTGGAAACAATCACAATATACGTGAACCATTACTCCTCCCCTGAAGTTTCTTGTCACGATCTAGGAGTTAAATTTACTCCCTCTGTCAGCTCAGTTCAGTCATCCGAAAGTAAACCTGGAAGCACAGAGGAAAGTCCTATTATAGTGAAAATTGAAGGGTTTATTTAAAAACTTCAGCTGTTTTATCCCTACAGGAAATTCCTCCTTATGAAACAAAGGCCTTAATGAGAGTAAGCTTTGAAGGGCGCTCAGCTAATAATCACACAGCTTTTATACGCATTAAAACAAGTAATGCTACACCTGTTACTGAGTTCTTAATTCTTCCTGTGGAAGTAGAAGTTACAGCAGGTACTGAGTCTGGTATTTCATATAACTTTTATAAAATAATTTGAGATGTAACATGTGGGCTGATTGGCTTGCTACTGTGTTTATATCAGAGAACAGAGACATACTTGTGCTGAAACAGTGAAAAATATTTTATAAAAGCAATATAAAACAATCACTTATGTGATATACACACTTTGATTAATGTGAAACAATCACTTATGTGAGAAGCAAGTTTAGGAACACCAGGCATTGTGTTTATATCACAGTACAGAGACATGCACATGCATTATATTGCTTGAAGATATTAATTATATTCATAAATATCAAAAGTGACCATAATTCTAGCAAATGCCTGTAAGATAACAATAATGCATAATGATTCATGTTTATAATTTTGAATATAAAATCTTAAGCTTCTGACATAATTTTTTGTTCTTTATCATTTGTTAAAAAATACTATGAAATCCACCGTACTGTGGAACTGTTGGGAAAATTTGTATGATAGTGCCACCCACAAAAGTCTGTGACTTGGCCCACAAACAAAGCAGTGTGTTTCTAAATACTGTCTAAATATTTAACCCTTGATGGGAACAAGTAGCACTTCTCTGATTTTTTTCATACAAATTTCCAAAATCAATTCCTCTTATAGAAGACTTGTATAAGAATAATTTCATCCACTTTTCTTTATTCACTGATTCTGCCGTTATATTCAATTTTGATTTGATTTTGATTTGATTTTGATTTGATTTTGAACTCATATATTCTGCTTCCCATCTTAACATCTAGTCTAACTAATGACATTCCCATTGTCTTTGTGGGTGGATAGCAGACATTTGTGGGTGTCACCATCATACCAATTTTCCCAATGATTCCACAGTACAGTGGATTCTGTAGTAAAAGGACTTCATTATTATAACAGATACATGTATTATGGATGTATGCAGATGAGATACAAATGAACCATAATGCATTGACCTGATAGCCTCACTTGAATGATTCTTAAAACAAAAGATTATCTCATTTTGTGCTCTTCTTCAATAACAGCCATTAACAATATGTTTATAGACAAAAAATTGTGCAGATGTTATTTGTGGAAATACCTTATGAATTTTTTAATATTATATTTTTCCTATTTAGTTCCAGGTTTATTTCCATCAGTAGATCTACTTGACTTTGGGACTCTTAGAACTATGGGTAAGTAATCGAATTCAAGAAATCTGCATTTATGGTTTTACCTTGGTGTATGAAAAACTATTGTCTGTTCTAAGGGTTGTTGGTCCATTGTTTTGGCTTTTGTTACCATTTGCCCTTTACAGTTTCTTACACCGAGTTAAAGCCACATTAATCTTGTAAATTGCCTTTGTTTTGCCAGGCCAAATTTTCATGGAAAGTATCTGGGAAGACCTTTTTTACAGAAAAATTATTCAACTTGGATTTTGTTTGTTTATTTTTTATTATTTTTTATTTTTTATTTTTTTAAATGAAAAGCTAAACCCTTAGTTTTTATATGACATAATTCAAATATTGCTGTAATGGAAAGGCCTGGTAGATTTAATTACATGCCCATCAGATTATACAACTGTGTGTTAGGAAATGAAATGTAATATGGTAGATCAAAAACAGGAAAGAGTGTTTCATCCAATATCCTAACACAGAGAAGTGGCACAGCTGAGTTTTTGACTGACTTTGAGGTGTTTGGATAGAGGATGAAACACTCTTTCAAGTGTTTGATCTAGCTTCTCAAACTATGAATAATTCTAAGAGAAAATCAAAGCGAAAGTCAGCCAAATGTTATGCTAATTAGGATCACATATCCAAACTGCTGTCACAGTAGTGATTTACTTTGTTTATTCATGCGTTTGAGAATGCGATTTGACAATTGTCTTACAGATGAACCTAAAGCTGTTGGTGTGTACTTACTTAATTCTGGTCCAAAACAAGTTCACATATCTGTTAGTAAATCGATTATCAAACAATGATTTGCAGTTCCAGAGAATATCCATAGCTTCACTACTGAGGGAGAATGAATTGTCTTATGAAGGGATTGGTTTATGCATAGTTAATAGGGGATGATCTCCTTCTATTAACTATGGTTTTAGGAATATTCTGGGAATAAGGAGAGAAGTATGGACATTTTCTAGAACTAATTTATTAATATCTTTTTTGAAACATATCAGGTGTAAAAGAAATAATAATTTTGTTCTTTTTTCCTCTTCTCCAGTCAATAACAGTAGAACCATCTAATAGTGCAGTATCAGTTACATTTACAGTAAGTACAAAACAAAGGTTAATATGATTGGGTTTACTGCCACTCCATTAGCTCAGTTGATAGAGCATTGGTTGTGGAGGTTATGGGTTCAATCCCTAGCAGGACCAACACTCAGGGTCTTAAAATGACTGAGGAGAAGGTGCTGCCTTTGTAATTACATCTGCAAATGGTAAGACCTTCACATGGCTCAGATAATCATATTAATGGTTGTCCTGCCCCTTTCAATTTAAGATGTCTACTGAAAATTATCTATTAGGTAACAGTGTCAACCTCTATAAACAAAGTTATTTATTTATTTAATTAATTAATTAATTTATTTATTTATTTATGAGTCAGGGGGGGCAGGGTTCTTTGGGTGCACACTCCCCTACTTCATTCCCAACCCCCCCACCCCTCTGACCCAAAAAGAAAAAATGCTTTGCCATCTGATATATAAAACTCCCTGACACAAGATTGTGAAGCTTACAGAACTTGTAAAACCAGCATGAAATTATAACTGTTTTCATTCTTTTTTCCTAGCCTCTTAATTTAAAACCTGGAGCAAAATATATCAAGGTTGCTACAATCATATTTTCCGGTGAGTAATATTTGCAGTTTTACCTGAGAAAATCTAAAAAAGAATGCCAATCCAACCTCCTCGGAAAATCCAATCCCCTTTTCCGAGAACAAAGCATGTATCAGGGCTTGTGCTAGTCCTTAAACTCCTTAAAAAGTCCTAGAATTTATTTTCAAGTGCACTTGAAAAGCCCTTGAAAATGAAAAAAGTTGTCAAAAAGTACTTGAAACTCCTTGAAAAACGAATTAATTTTAAATTGCTAAGAATACTTGTTTTGCAGCAAATTTCCTAAACATTCTGCTGGTACCTGGAGTGTCCTTGATGAATAGTCCTTGAAAACTACTGGAATCTTTTCTTGGGAAATCTACTAATGTATATTTTCTGGGCTTACACAGTTTTTATTTTTAATATCACCAATTTACCTCCATATTGAACGGGACCAGGAATGACAATTGAGATTTTTTTTGTTTTCTTTAATTTTCAGCATATAATGTTAAACGTAGCAGACAGAGCAGAGGAAAATTAATAATTAAAACAAATAGCAAAAACACTCCTAAACTAGAGCTTCCCTTTCAAGCTAATGTATTACAAGGGTAAGTGAATGTTTATTACCTTTTTTTACCTAAGGTTGTCTTTGAAGTATTTCGGCATTAAGGTGCCCCGTTACTATTTCTTGGAGCGTTAGTGATGCTGTTTCTTGGAGTACAAATGGAAACTAACGAGTAAACTAGTATAGGCTGCGTCGGTGTGTAATGAATACAATAACCAATAAAAGGAAATCTGTAACACCGTGAAAAAAAGAGAAATATACTTAACTTTTCTAAAGTTAAGTATATTTCTCTTTTTTTCACGGTGTTACAGATTTCCTTTTATTGTATTTCTTGGAGTGTTAGCGATATTTTTGATGCGCGCTTTTCGTCAACTAAACTTTTACGGATTTTGGGAATTTTTCGCATCCTAGGTATTTTTGTCTTTCTTAGTGTGAAATTTGATTCAACTGAAAATTTATGCAGCGAGTTCTATGGTCACTTTGGCTTCAAAACAAACATACAAATCTCCAAGGCTCCACGGCTTTTTTTGGCGCAGTTACAAGAAAATCCATCGAGGAATTTCAAAATTATGGACCAATTTTGAAAAATAGTAGTTTTAAAACGCGTTTATATCTAAAATAATTTCACCGTGAAAATTCGCGGCCAAGGAAGACAAAAACACCATGTTCTAAAAATTCAAACATTCTTGAATTAGGATCCGAAAAATGACCAAAATCGGTAAAGGTTGAGTTGACGAAAAGCGCGCATCAAAAATAACGGGCCACCTTAAGTGCGCAGGACTTAAAGAGTTCCTTTTCAGCGATATTGCCAGCACCAAGAAAAATGCGTTAGAGTTTTTATGAAGTTTTGGATACGTTAACCTTTTTACGCGTTTCTCCTCGTTTTTCCTCGTTTTTAGAAAAAAATTTTGAAAATTATCCATGGCACGGATTTTTTAGAAATTATCCTAGCGTTAATTAAAAATCTTTACGTGGCAAAAAGTTATAACTCGAGCAATAGCCAAAATTCTTAGTTTTAGCTGCTATGATTTACTTAGTACGATCCATTGAAATGACTTAAGTTGCAATCATTAACTTCTTTCATCTTGCCGTATAAAAGCAAACTTTGCTAACACCTTTGAAAATGACAGACTTATAGACGGCACATTTTGAATGCAATGAATAATTCTAACTTCAAAATAATTTTTTTCCTTAGAACTATTGCATATTCAGTAAGCAAAACAAGATTTTTCGTGGGCAAGCCACCATTTGTTCCTGTTATTCGTGAATTACCAATCACCAATACTTTCGCTTTCACGATGGTGATATACGAAGCTGCGTTCCCACCGGAAGTGGAAAGCCTCTTCTCGGTACGTACAATATACCTCAGTATAGAGGTTTTGCACAATCACGTGACGGCAGCCATAGGCTATATTACTAGTCTGTACCAGCAGTGCATTCTGGGACTGTTATCTCAGTTAAATAACACTATCGAACAAATAACGTCATGGTTTGTGGTTCTTTTGTTCGGTGTTATTTAACTGAGATAACAGTCCCAGAATACACTGTTGATACAGACTAGTAATATAATCTATGTTGCCTGACAGAACAATAGAATCTCTATTCCCTAAAGGATTGAATTCCTTCTCATGTAAAACGGTTTTATTGTTTCTGGCATCCATCGTGGCAGCTGTCACATGATCGTGCAAATCGTCTATAGGCCTTTCTCAACGTTTGTGCTATTTATTTGCATTGGCATGGAAACGAGGCTAAGTACGCATAAATGTAGTTGTGAAAAATTGTAGCACATGGCAACGGGATGGGAATGAGAATATCAGTCGACCAATCACAGCAAGCGAGATTATCGCTCATCCAATCAGAATGGGACAGTTGGTACAGTTTTTCACACCAAATCTGTATATTTTATTTTTACCTTTCGTCTTATTCATAATTCCTTCTAACTTTTTGTTCTAGGTTATTAATTTTACCAAACCAGCCATGATATCTCCTCAGAAGACAGTCACTCCATTTTATGTGCAGTTCCTGGCTAATGGTTCGGACACGTCATTTTCTACCATATTACGAGTATACACTAATGCATCGATATTCACAATACCTATTCATTGTTATGATGGCAAAGTTAAGGTATAGAAATCTATTGGAGACTCTCTGTAAACTTCCTCTGGAGCCACATCCTTGGCATTTTATTTACAATTCGCGCCATATTCAACGCACGTGTAAAGTTCTGTGGAAGGAAAGACACTGCGTTTGAACTGTTCGTGAACGCAGACGATCCTCTCCCATTTTCTTTTTTCTGAAAGTAGTTGTAACAATGCAATGTACCATTTGGTAGCCTCCTATGAAGACGTTCTTAGTGTCGTCACGCAACAACAGGATTAAGGACGTCTGTGTGGGAGGCTAGCCAAAGGCAAAGGTAGATACTTCTATAGCGTTTCACAACTGTCTCAATGCGCTTTACAATCGTTTTTCAGCGGAGGACTTTATGGGTTGCATAGTAAGGCGCCATTGGCAGCCACGCAGCTTACATTCATGAGTAGATAATTAGTTATTAGTATGTTATGCCTCCAAATAGCGGTAGGCTGTTGAACCTGGAGACAATCTCCTATTTGGGTGCCATTTGAAAATGGGTGTTTAAAACTAATTGATGACAATGTTTTCGTTTTTAGTATGTTGTTGATGGTCTTGAGGAAGACGTGGTTGATTATGGCACTGTTGGTACTGGAGAAAACAGAACCAAATTATTGAACATTTATAATTCTAATCCAGTAGAGGTATGTTATACTGAGATGATCAATCTACTCCCTTATATTCTGAAATAAAGTCTGGCGGAAATGCGATGTTGTGTAATGATTCCCCTTATTGTATAAGATAGTTTCACGTGCTCTCATTGGCCAATTTGCGGTCCATGACTTACGGTACAGACCACCAACCGTATTTTTGTATAATTCGCCTAGCCATATGATCAAAATCTTATTAACCTCGCTGCTCGGTCCGTACGTAAGTTATGGAGCCTCATTTTTCTCCACATTTTTACGGCCCGAGTGCTACGGGCTTTGACCATAAGGGGCTCGGTTAATAATTAACACTTATTTACTGGGACCGAGGGAAACAGTATGTTTTGTGGTCCCGAGACCGCTGATGTTTCCCGA
>WUAP02126247.1:0-14840 GCA_015163945.2 Stichodactyla helianthus | reverse complement strand
GGTCTGAGATGGGAAAATATCAGACCGGAAATCAGCCAATCAGAGCGCGCGTACTATCGTAGCCATATAATAATGTATAATATAGCTTTCTAAGAAAGTTTTCTAATTGTTTTTTGATAAGTAATCAGCCACGTTAAAACAGATAGGTATCTCTTTTTTTTCTTTCCTTTTCTTTTTCTTTCTCTCTTTCTTTCTTTCTCTCTCTCTTTCTCCCTTTCTTTATTCTTTTCCTTTTTCCTTTTTCCTTTTTTTCTTTCTTTTTCTTTTTTTTCTTCTTCTTTTTCCCCCCTACAGTCACTACGGCTGGTGCAAATGTGTTCACTAATCCTCGAGGCTCCCTTCGTTCCCATCTCTTCTTTTCCCCCTCCCCTATAGAACGTCATCACTCACAGGAAAAAGCGGCTTCCTGACCCACTGAACGAGAAGAAGTCCCGTGGAGTTTGTTTGTGCAGAGTTCTTACTGTTTCAGGTGGAGGAGGAATTGTGCAGAACATTTTTGGCTTTATTTTTAGCAGCGATTTTCTTAGAAAATGGACAGCTCGGAACATGTGTCACAACTTAAAAGCCCTATAAACTCTTTATCGTCTTTATGAACGGCTCGCTTTGCCTTTGTTCTAGGTTTTTTGTCAATATTGATATTAAAATGTTTTTGTAAGAAGTTTCCTGATTAAAGGGGAAAATATACGAATTATGGCTACCGTTTTTGATTGTTGAAAATACGATAAGTTGCTTTCTTTCTGATTTTCATTTACTGTGAATAATTACCCGTTGTCGCGCCCATTGATGTGAGTTCTCATTAGAAAAACACTCAACGGAAAAAGATATCCTATAAACAACGTCTTCAAAAGTAAAAAATAGAACACATCTTGCTTTAATTATTTTCATTTATTCGTTCATCTGTTGTTTCTTTCTTTTCCTATTCATTTATTGATCAATCCATTTATTTCTGCAACTATTTATTTATTTATTCATTCATTCATTTGTTTATTTGTTTATTCAACCAGCCAGGCATCCATCGACCCAGCCATTCATTCATTTTTTAATTCATCCATCCATCCATTCATTCATTCATTCGTTCGCGTGTTCCTTCGTTCGTTCCTTCGTTCGTTCTTTCATCCATTTAGCGTTATTGTTTTTTATTTTATCGTTTTGTTTTGTCAAATCATTCTCATTTTATCACAAATGTTGTTTTTCCTTATTTCTCTTCAGTTGGTATTTATTCATTTCTTCCCAATTTCTATATGTTTTTTGCCTTCGAAGTTTCACAGCCTAACTTTGATAAATAATAATTTTTCTGAACATCAATATTGTACACACTGGCTTCGAGGAAAGAAAAACACTTCCCAGACGAATGGCTATTATAAGTGCTTCCTTCACAAAACACTAAATTTGAAGTAAAACCTAGAATACTGAATAGAAATCCTCTAAAAATTGATTCGGATAATTGTAAATTGAATAATGGTTTTTTTTTTTTATGTTTTCTGTATTCAACAGCGAAAATAGCGGGAGCTCTATATTCTATTTGCGAGGATCTCTTAGCCAACCATTTTAAAAATTTTAAGCCTTTAAAAAGGCTTTTACAGCAGAGTGATCGCACAGGGCCAGCTAGCACAACACAGCAGGCTGTTATTTGCCATTGCATACGGTATTTTTATCTTCTGCCGGTAGTCTTTGTGATCCTAAACCCAGACGTCTTAAATGACCGCATGAAAATGCAGAAAATTAAGCGAGAATATTAGTTTTTAAATATTAGTTTTTAAAAACGCATCTTTATTAGAGAAAACTATTGTCCTTTTTTTCTTCTTATCGGCAAAGCCATTGGCAGCGGGTAGCTAAAAAGCTTTCATAAATACAATGGAAAATGTCGGTGTTGGTTTTTAGGTAGATATTAAGATAGTGTGTCTTTAGTAACGAAGGTTTCTGAGCTTGGATGAGAATCCTGAAGGGGGATTTCCCAGCCTTTTCTTTTCTCTTCTCTTCTCTCTCTTTTTTTTTTTTTACAAACCCCACTTTTTAGTGTTCAAATCCCAAACTTTTTTCTTTGAAAGCATTTCCCCATTCACAAATTTTTCTATTCCCGTTTTTCCTGGGTCAAAATAGGCAAATCCCAGTTCCCATTTCATCCCGACCTTCTTGGAAGGACACACTCTTAGGTCCCAAGAAAATTCACTGGATAAGTTTTCGATCTATGCGTACTTAGCCCCAATGCCATGTACAAGCTACTATCACATATTAACAAAGGCCTATAGGGCCCTATAGCCGGACTATAGATCCAAAGTTTTCTGTAAGTATTTCGTTTAACGGTTTCATCCTTTCATCAGCTCTAAGACGGCGTTTGAAGTTTGAAGTGCCAAAACACGCAAGAATGAAAAGTATGATCGTTTATTTCAAGTGTTTGTTTGTCTGTGGGTTGGTCGGTCATAGTCTATGGGTTAGGCCCTGTTACATTGTACAATTTTCTATGCAGCAACTTGTACAGTGTAACAGGCCCTTTAGCCACAGATGGGCAGGTTGGTTCTCTTAGTTGGTAACTTTCTTAGGATATTAGTCGTTTTCTGGACTTCTTCTGGAGAGTTTTGCTAAGGATTTTGTAGCCAATAAAGAACGAAATCAGGAAGCAGTTGTTTGGCAGGTTGACCAAGAGAGGCATACAACTACCCTTAAAGGTCCACTCAGACTGAACTGCAGTAGACAATAGACCTAAACCCTTATGACGTTTCATACCTAAACTAGCAGAATTCTTTTCGAAATCTCTTTTCAAATTCAAATCAGTGTTAAAACTTCTTTGAGAATACCAAGACAATAGTGAAAATTAACATGACAAAAAAGCCGCTGAAGGGATTCCTGGGAGTTTAGGCATATAACGTCATTAAGGTAGAGGCCTATACTCCAGGCCCGTTGCCATGCAGTTGTTTTAGACCGATGTACGTCTTGACAAATTAAAAACGCAGGGATAGCCGCCGCTATTCCAAGCAAAACCCGTGGGATTAAAACATTTTTATTCTACATCGTCAACACGTATGTTACATAATAAATAGGTAGGGTGTGGCTAGACCCCCCCCCTAATATTTTTGACTTTGCTACGAGCGTAAATTGTGATTCATTCTTCTAGAATATAAGACCTTTCTATAAACCGAAATTCTTTAGTTTGAGAAGTGATGCTGAAGGCTGGTTTTCATTAACGTAATGATCATGATGATCGATGTCAGGCAATGCGAAAACGACTCGTACAAATCTTCGGCGTCAGACGTTTGGCGTTAGACGCTCTTGTCTCAGAAATGTTCACAGCTGGAAACGAAGAAACAACCTCAGTTGGACTTAATTCGAAAATCCAAATTAGCTTTTAATTCTTTCATCCTTGGACGTGAATTCCGGCCTTTGACAAAGTAAATTATAATTATTTACCAATTAGTTTTTGGTATAAACACTAGTTGGAAAGGCTTCGAATTCAGAATTTTAAGTTTAATATTAGTGGCGGATGTACTCAAATGACTCATTTCATCATCATGAAAATAATTACCTCTTATTTCATTAAATTTAAGTATGTAAACTAGTTTTTACTCAAAGTTATACAGTACTTTGTTTATCAATCCTGCGTTTATACAAGAAAGGAAAAAAGAAATTAATTTTCTATATCAAAGGCCTTGTGATATCTAAGTATTTTCAAGCGCTCTAGACCACAAATAGCCAGTTTTTATGTATCTGCATGACAAATATTTTTTAATTACCCCCTTATCTCCAATGCTTGACAAAACGTCGCCACCAAAACAATAAGCTAGGATTAAAAAAGTTGGCAAATTTAATGGTTTAGATTATTTAAGCTTTTCAAACTCCGAGTTGAGTTCTCTGCCAAGTACGTGGTCGATGTTTTAAAATCACCTTAGATTTGGTTATTAAAACAACCTATTTCAACTCGTGCCAAATTTGTTTTCCCGAACTCACAAATGATCATTGTCTTTTACATTCTATACAGTCTATCCTAGATTATAGCTCACTAAATACAAAAAGTTTAAATCGAATTGCGTTGGCGATCTTGAAAAGTGTCTTTAGACCCCTTGCAGCTATTCCAAAGCAGTTCAATTTGGAAGGACAAAACAGTAAGACTTTAATCGCCTGAGAATCGAAGATTGAAAATATTCCATTGTTTTTTCCTGTAAAATGAACTGCTTTGGGAATTACTGCAAGAAGTGTATTTCCTACGTCGTGCCGTGCGGACTAATTTGTATGTATAAGCAAGTAAGGCAATTAATTTCTGTTCGCTATGGAAAATATTTAGAATCATACACGTTTGAAATATTAGAATATTCCGCGAGTGCTTCCATATTATGGGAAAGAAAGTTTAAATTGAAAATTTTTGATTAAAAATGAGAATATAAGAAAGCATGAACGTGCAGAGGTTTTTTTCAAGTTTCTCCCAGTTTGTCTTTCGTGCCACTAACCACTTCTAAAATGAGAAGAATTAAAGGGTTTTTTTTTTGCCAAGGCCTACCTGGTTTTGGCGTTGTAACGTTGCTGAGCTACTTAGTGCTTGCTTGGCTGGTTTATTTCTGAATGTAATGACTCAAAGATCTCGCTTCTTATATATGCAATCGATGTACTATCGTATTCTTGAGGTCTAGGTAAAGAAATATAATAAATATAATATATAATGGAGTGATTAAAGCCTTGCCGTTCGTTATCAGGCTTTCAATTCTCTCGCAAACGCGATATATGATGAATTTGGAGCAGTTCCGTTAAAATCATTTTCCCCGCTAAGCTAGAAAGTCATTATGAACGTTTGAGGACGATCTCCAACAGTGTCATACGTTCTACGCTTTCCAAATTATTATTTCAACACGCCTTCAAGGCGCAATGGCTCTGAGTGTTCTATCAAACCTGCCTAAAAGGGCTCGTAATGAGTTAGTTTTGAATTTCAAAACAGCTAACTTTCAATTATTCTTTAAATTAATTATTCTTATGCGTATCCAATGTCTGCACAACCTTTCATTTCTGTCAACCGCCTCTAGGCAGATAAGATACAAAGTGATCCTTTCAATTAATTAGATAGGGAGATTTAATGTCCCCCCCTTGAAAATACAAATTCATTTTAATCCTTATTTTAAGATCATTTGGGTCGAGGATATCTCAAAAGGCAATGAAACGAAAAGCAGTTTTGTTGACTTTGGTTGTTGACCACTTGTTGAGCTCAGTTGGGAGAGCATCGGTCTGTTGTGCGGGAGGTCATGGGTTCAAGCTCCGGCCGGACCAATTAACACTCAGGGTCTTAAAATAACTGAGAAGAAGGTGCTGCCTTTGTAATTACATCTGCAAATGGTTAGACCTTCAGGTCTTCTCGGATAAGGACTTTAAACCGTAGGCCCTGTCTCCCATACCTTCCTTGACCTGTATATGGGGGACATTATAGAACCTGTTGAGCTATATTCGTATAAGAGTAGGGGATTGTCTCCCGGTTCAACAGCCTACCCCAATTAGAGACATAATGTAGTAACATACTAACCAACCACTCACGATTGTACATAAGCTGCGCGGCTGCCAATGGCGCCGTAAAGTCCTCCACTGACAAATGAATGATTGTAAAACAATTTGAAATACGCTATATAAGTAAGCTCATGATCATAATCATCACCATCACTGACGTCACTCTAACACCAATAACGGCAGCGTGGTAACTGATATATTAACAATAAACCATAGTAAAATGCAAAGCTTTATAATTTTAAGATTACAGCTTAGACTGAGCAAGCGCCAAAATAGAAGAGATAAGCCGTTTGATTAAAAAAAATATCGCGAAATTAGTTTAAAAAAGCTTCGCCAACCAGTCCACGACTGACACGGAAGTTGAATTGACCCTTTTCTCAAGGTTGCGCATGCGCATCCAAACTTGACGGGCCACTAATCTGAAAACGACGCAAATTCTATGAAATTGAAAAGCAAATTTGACATCTAAAGAGGAAAATAATCAAACTTATAAAATTTTTTCGAAAAATTTCATAGAACTGTATGACAATTCTTAGCATAAAACTTGTTTTCTGGCGTCCGTCAAATTCCTTGGATTTGGATGAGCGTGTAAACTTGAGAAAAGGCTCTATTCCCAGCTTGAACTTCACAGGCTCTCTTACTTTGGGCGTAATGGTTTTCCATTTCAAACCACTTACCAAAATAAAGTGCTTGGAAATTAAATTAATCTTTTCTAGGGCTTCCGGTAAAGGAAGGAAGTGTGCTCTGAAAACGGTGCCAAAACTACTACAGGGAAAGAATTTTTATTAAGAATTTTAAGCGCCGACAAAGCTACAAAACGAACAGCGCCCCAACAGCTGGTCTTGAAGAATAGAATTACGAAATGCTTTTGAAAATGCAATAATTTCTTCTCAGTCCAATTTTAAATTTTCCTATAACTTTGTTGATGATATAAAAGTAATACTTTGAAAATATTTTTATCCAGCAGGATATTACCAAGGTGATTAGTGCAGTTTCGAGAGCAGTTGATTTTTTTCCCATATGGATAGAAATAGTAAACATCTTCTTTACATTCATTCGGCCGTTTTTAAAAAGCGAGTTTGAGGCAGTAGATCAGAGGGAATTCGTTCTTAATTGACCAATCGGTCGTATCCGACCTCCCCATCTGTTCAGTTCGCCGAATTCCCTCTTTAGAGAATCTTAAGGTCCATACACACTAGCTAAGGATTTTGTTTCGGAAGCAGGCTCCAGGGTCGTTTAGCTCCTTAGTGTGTACCAAGGTTTTCATGTAAAAAAGGTTGTTGCGGGAGCAGAATTTTGCCCCCGGCTCACGCTCTCTGATTAAACTGGTATATTGACAGCGAGTATGAAGCTCCCGCAGCATGCTGTCTCGTGTGTACTGGTTGTGCAAAATGACCTGGCGAGCCTGCCCTTGGAATAGAACCTTAAAGGTGTATGGACCTTTAAAATCGACCACTGATGAAGGGAACGAGCCTCAAGCAGGTTATATCACCTATTTTCGAGACTTATCACTTCAGGTTCTCATTCCTCGACTTTAATGAATATATTCTTAACCAGTTAAGCTGTTTAACACTGGCTAGTCGTTCATTAGTAAGAACACTCGAATGATCACCAAAAAATAAACAAAAAAAGCTCAAAATGAAAGTTGTATTTCTCTTCATGTCACGATCTCTTGTTTGCCGACAACTTTGGCAATTTTCGCAGTTAGTTTAATTATAAATTAAAGTATTAATGTTGTGCTAATGGTTTTTAGTACAGTAGCTTAAGAAGATAAATGGAAATCTGTTCGAATTTCCTAAATTATCACAGACATTTAAACCAAAGCCATAAAACGCTTAAATCGATATTCACATTGGACATTTTGGAGAATCTTACCTGAAAAAAAAACTTTTCTAAGATGGTCGTGCAAAACCTTGTAATGATGAATAATCTTGTTCTGGTTGATCCGACAAGAGGCCCGTTTATAATCGCTGTCTTTGGTTACGAATCTTATGTATCGTACAACAAACCAGCTAAATTTAGAATCTGCGGATTTAAGAATACAGAAATGTCTGTATCGTCAAGTGGCACTTCAAGAAATGTGTGTTTTCTAGTTCTCTTGCGCGTGTTGGATGGTTGGACGCTGGGAAGAGAATACAAGAGGGATGAACGTGCCTTTTTTAGCTTGGCCCTTGGGTTTTATTTACTTATTTAAAGGTAACGCTTAAGAAGATAAATTAAATATTAATGTACCTCAAACAAAGAATCTTATTCACAAGAGGATGATCGACACGTGGTCTGAAATGGGAAAACATTACATCAAAGCTGAAAAAGCTCTCAACCGCTCCATAAAAAAGGACTATTTTCTTAGCTAATTAATAGTGAAAATTAACGAATAAATGGATGAAAAAAGACATTAGTTTTGGTTTTGAAGGCCAATGTCCTCTAAAGCATTCTTAAGCTTGATCTTTATCTATCTTTTCATCGGACTAACCGTAATCCTTCTATCCTTCTCTCTCTTGTGTCCCTCCCGAGTACTTTGATCAGGTCAGCTAGTGTTACTCCTTCCCTCTGCTCGCTATATCCTCATGCATGTCAAAATTAGCATGCTCCACATTTATACTGACAGCCACTCAACGACCAGATGACTTTTCTCATTTAAATAAAAACACTGCCAACACTTGCGATAAGATCTGGAGACTTCTGGAAACATCTATTAAATTGAGACCAAATATCGAAAACTGCTTCAAAGTGTTTCAATCCTATTCCTTTTCCTCCTTTTTCTTTTTCTTTTTCTTTTTCTTTTTCTTTTTCTTTTTCTTCTTTTCCTTTTTCTCCTCCTCCTCCTTCTTCTCTTTCTCTTCCTCTTCTTCGTTTCCTCTATCTTCCTCTTCCTACTTCCCCTTCAGCCTTCTTCTTCTTCTTGATTTTCACCACCTCCGGCTCTCTCTTTTCTAGCTTAATTACTCCATCACCCACATTTGAGTGACAAGGCTCCACAAATTCCCATTTTCAAAACCCTTTACCTGTACTGATGCAATTTTAATAATCCGAGATAACAGCTTAGCTATCTACGAACAAGAAAATAAATGAATGTAATCCCTCGTAATTCGATTCGTTACTGTTTAATTCTAAAAAAGCATATGCATGTAACTCACCCAAATGTTAACTAAAAATTACATCTGGTAATAAGTAGAATATCTCTTCATTTTGCGGTGTACATTGTTCACTTAAAATCTATCAATCATTTATAACTATTTTTAGACACTCCTCTATAACGCATCTGCGAATAGCTTACTCGCTAGTCAATGACTGGAAGAAATAATCCTATCCATTCGGTTTTTTTTTTGTTTCGTGTTTTGTTTTTTTTCCCTGCTTATTTTCTTTCAGTTTTCATCGTTTCATTTCTTTCATTATACTCTTTCAAATTCTCTTCATTTTAAAGCTGGTTGTTCAAACACAATATGATGGATTTGTTTATTTTTTCTTGTTATAAGCTAAGGTCGTCAGCGACAGCTCAGTGGCTGAGCACCACAGTCAGGTTCTATTTATCAGTGTTTAAATGTTATATGTTAAATCAATACGAAATCGTTTTAACACTGGAATAGAATTATTAAAATTCCCTCCTATATGCTTTTTACCAGATAGAATTTCAGAAATCTAGCTGCACTTTAAAAGAATTTCAATCAAATTATAAAATAAAGAGGAAGCTTTATCGCAAATTTATGTTTTAAGGGGATTGAAATGGGCAGTTTTACGTTATACCGTCCATTATCTATTGCATTGATTAGAAAATAACTTAGTGTGAACACCAATATCCCCAAGGCTAAATTTCTCTCTGTAATCAATGAATTTATAAAATGCCATATTGCCGAAGATAAAACAAGAATACTAATATTTTACAGTTAATATCTTTCGTTCGTATGTGTGTGTGCCCTTTTTGAAATATCGCTAAAATTTAATAATTTGACTTTTAAAGGATATCAACATTCGCTACACCTCTTATAATCGACCGTCTTAAACCCTCTTACTTGAAATAAACCTCCAATTACCGACGTTTACCATAAGCTGACCTCTCAAAAAGTAAGAATAGGGAAAACATTGTCGTTATTGCTGATGTTATTGTTATTGTTATTGTTGTTGTGTTGTAATATATTTGTCAGTTTATGATCAAAATTGTTGTTACTTTTGGTGCGTGGTTTGTTTGTTTGTTTGTTTGTTTGTTTCCATTATTTCTTTCCATTATTTCTAGCTCATGTTTGTTTGTTTGTTTACTTTGTTGTCAATGTCAGTGGTTGTTCTCGTGTTCATTTTTGTTGATGGTTGTGATCGTTGTTGTTGGTGCTATTGTTGATGTTGTAGGTGTTTGTCTTGCTGTTTGTCTTGGCTCAAGTCTGCAAGGCTAGGAAAGCTCCAGAACTGTGTGTAAGTTTACTGAGCAGCACACACAGAGCGATTTTCGCATGAATGGGAAATTACGGTACTGACCTACAACACGTACACGGCGCAGCGTGCCGTAACACTGGAATGGCTTCTCATTGCTTTCGTGTAAATCATCCAATCACAGCACGTAGCTATGGCTACGATAAAGTACGGTACTGCTACGAACGTTCGCCTTACCATTTGCCACTCATGCAAAATCTGTTCTGATCAACTAAGCACTGCCGGAGCTGCTCCTTGCCAGCAAGCGTGCGAGCATGACGTGGGCTCTTCTTGCCTTTTTACAAACAGCACACAAATCGACCAAGCAACGCCACCTGTTCCTCAATGTTTAATAATACTTTTCTTACTTAAAAAATTTAAAGAAAGGATCCTTTTTTAGCGACGTTTCTTAATTAGTTTAAGAATATTTTACAAAGCCGGAAATAATGATATCTTCTACTCTTTTTTTCTTTCATCGAAGGTTGCTAGTCATGGTAAAACCAATGACATCGGTGGCCCATGCAAGATGATCTCGGAAACTGAATTTTAGAAAATTAAACGATTTAGTGTTTCGGATCAATATTATAACGATGGCTGCATTTCAATCACATAAATGCCCTCAGAAACCATTAGCTAAGTAGTTTCACTTAGAATTTTATTTAATTTAGCCCAATAATTGGTTAGAGACTTGCTATTACTTCTATAAATTAAAATAAATGCGTATAGTCAAAATAGTCCCCACCAGATTGAAGACAAAAAAGCCTTACGAGTTAGAACTAGAGAAAAATCCAGAGAGTTTGATTCATAACGCGGCGAGTTTATGGGATTACAAAACACTAATTCCTAAGTGACCAATAATGACTCGCTTTTCGTAGATCTTGTGCTCTCATTAATCCAGAGAATTTTAGAGAATTTGACTTTGTCTAACTATTTTCCCCCCGTTTAGTGAAAGCTTCAAAGCTAATCACATTAGGTATGGAGCCTTAGTGTGGCCGTAAAGGCTTATTGACTCCAGGATTTCTTGAATTAAGGGTTTGTATAATCTTCTCTGAGAACTTTCGAGGTCAACTAGCGTGGTGGACTATGCGCAGTGGAAAGGAGTGCTAAACTTTATGTAATTCTTAATTTAGTTGCAAAAGGTTTTCTGATCTTTTCTCTTTGCTAACGCGTATGAAAAAATTAGAAATATGAAACTAAAATGGCTGTTTTCTTTCTTTCTTTCTTTCTTTTTTTTTTTTTTGGTTTTAAGAGTTTAACACTGGATTTTTTCTCCCTCCTTTTTCAGGCGGAGGTTGGTGGGATTCACAAGGTGAGGGAAACGACAGAAATAAAAAACCAGAGCTCTTCTTTGTAGTAGTATAAAAAATATTCTTCCTGTTTTATTTACAAAGCCTTGACCCTTGAATTTTCTGGCCCCACCTAATGGCGCTTTTTTTTTCACGGCTTCCCTAAAACCCACTCCTTCCCCCGACCTCCTGGTCCTGACCCCTCCCCCTGTGGTTCCACGGTCTCACCACAACCAATAAAACAAAAATGTTCCCCTAAAACATTTCGATGAGTTGGTAAAGACATTTTGCATGGTTACTCCAGCCTCGACACAAAGACATTTTAGAGCCAATGTAGCATCTTCCACTCAGTTTTTCAAATACTCTGGGAGCACGATATAGAGAGATGGTCAACAAACTCACGGGCGGATCCAGGATTTTACAAAGGGGGGTGGATAGTCTTATTCAAAGCTCCTTCAAGGTATCTATTCTCCATCAGAGTTCAGATTAGGCTTTCAAGACGTCTAAAATGTGTAAAACTGAGTTGATTCTTAACATATGTATATAGTTTTTAAGATTAGTTACGAGATGCAATCAGATCTGTTGTTTTATTTCATTTAAAACTTCATACTTTTGACTGTTAACACCTCTAAAGAGGGGGGTGGGGTGGAAATCCACCCAATCCACCCCCCTGTATCCGCCCCTGAAACTGTTAGTCATTAGCTATCTTACAATATGATATAATATACACTTTATGAAAAGTATTAAACGGCTCGATTGCTATAGCTACTTCTAGCTTGCTGTAGAGATATATTATGCTACAATCAATGTCACTAGCTGTAGGCAAAACTGAATAAACTCTGACAGTAGCTACACTTTTTCTCTTGGCCTCTTTTTTTCTCTCCGATATCGTCTTACTATCTTTACGGTCTGTACGGCCAGCCCCGTTGTCATGTCCGACCTTGGATGACTGACTGTCCTCCTTCGCCAGTGATTTACATATAATGCAGTTGTTTATTCAAGCGTTAAACTCCACCACCATGCAGACAGATGAGAAAACAACTTGTACTATCAGTTCTCTAGCTTTTTCTTTGTTTGTTTTATTCATTTGTTCATCCGTTCGCTCGCTCGCTCGCTCGTTCGTTCGTTTATTTTGTTTTATTTTATGTTTTGGTTTTGTTTCGTTCTCCCCTTTTTTTCCATTATGTTCAATCTTTGCATTACAAAACGACCTAGTTTCGAAAAAAAGTTAGGACATTCAATAAAATGTGTCAATCATTAGTTCTGACTGAAGGCTTAAAAAGCTTTTCAAAAATATCACCAATATCATAGTTGAACCTCTTCAGCCGGTTAGTTCTTGATTATTAAATGTGGTTTAGCGACCGAATGAAACTGTGACAAATCTACCAGTCAACCTGCCTGCCTCTTACTTACCCACGGCTAGGAAACCTCTGCGTTTACACATAACTAGGGAATTTACCAGAAATGATCATCAAAGCTAATCTGATTTTTTAGGGCTAACTAAAATTGTAAATTGTTTCTTAATGACAAAATGTGGTCAGTGGCTTCAATATTATTTAGTACCTTAATACAGTCTTTCCAAGGGAAGATGTTTTTAGAAAAACAATAAAACTGATATCATTTAGTTGGAAAAAAAAACTCCACACAAAGTCTAAGAAGTAGAATTGTGTTGCGGATGAAATGAAAAACACAAGATATGGCACTAAGCAATAAGTAGACAAACCAAGCCACAGGACATCAAATATTAAAAATTACAATAACATATATACTGTATGTATTAACAATCTTGTAACAAACTACGATCTATCCTCGACGAATTGGAAAAACAATAGAAAGAGAATTCATGCGCCATTTTACTTTATCAAATCTTTAAAGATATTATGATCTCATTAACAAACGAGCGCGTTTGATTCATTTTAACCACAACTATCTCAGCGTTCGCTTTTGAATCACTTTAAAAGAGAAATACAATAACATTATGTAGGAATCATGAACATAGTTCAGAATATTCTCTTACTTGGTGCACTTGATGGTGGGAGGCGTTCAGTGCTTAGTCCAGACGCCCAGCAGAACGTCGAGAACCAAAGACAAACGCTTTGTTAGCAACACGACTAAGCTCAGTCCGCAAGATTTGTTGGTTTATCTAGGCTGTCAGACTAGAATCTGAGGGTTGCCGGTTTCTGATATGAAAGTCAAGCAACCCTGCAGGGGGTCTCAGGACATTGGTCGTTTGTCTTTTTTGTTTATGAGAGTAAGGAGTACTGAAGTCTTTAGGAATCATCCAGATAATTTATGCATGCATTTTTGTGTATTACGATGACTACAAATACTAGTATCAGTTCACACACAACATCTGGTAGCAACCTGCATGACCACGAAGTGGACTTTGTCAGTATCTCATGACTAAATGAATCAAAAACTTGCAGAGAGAGGATACTTTTGAGTAATATTTATATGATAGTGATAATAGTAATAATAATGATAATAATAATAATGGCATATGATGATTATGATGATATAATGATTGTGATAAACGTCATTTTAAAGATGAATTTTTCATGTAAAAACAACGATAACAACAACGAGATACCACCATCAGATAAAAAGGATAAATGCAAGTCCGAATAGCTGCATATTCAGGAAAGGCATATTTCCAAAGAAAAGCAGTCAATGATGTTGATTAGTGATATTTCGGTTTAATGTTAAACAATCATCAAACTAAAAACATTGGAATATCGAGCTACTATATGAACGATTGAGACGCTATTTACATGAGAATTATTTGAAAAAAAAAAAAAAAAACTCTCGAGAGGCTTTTAGTTCATCATCATCGTTGTTATTTTGTAATGATGACGATGAGTGGTGAAAATCCCAGCTCTTACTATGAAATAAAAAACGAATAAAAATAAAAATAAAAAAGCGTGAAACTGCATGGCAAATAGAAGGAGAATAATTGCGAAAAAGAACAGAAGAAGATGAACAAAAAATAACAAGAAAAAGGAAAAAAAGACTACGGAAAACAAGAACAAAAAGAAGAAGAAGAAGAAAAGGTATACTAAAAATGTTGACTTACTCGACATGGACTGAAGCGCCGGTTTGATTTTAATTTATAGAAGTGTTGCATTGAAATTTGTTAAGCCTTTTGTGTGAATTTTTTAAAGAGATAAAAAGATAATTTTGTTTAAATTTGTGTCAATTAAAGCCTAAAATTTTGCTAATAACATTGAAGGATATTAAAAACACGCACAAAACGCCTGCACCTTCAAAGCCTAGCCTAACGAACAGTTTTCATCGTTCGCCAGTGTTAGGTTGAAAATGCTCAAATCAGTTAGGAAAGGGGGGAAAAAAACATTGTGAAAGAGAGAGAATGAAAAAAGACTCCAGGTAAGCAAAAAGGAAATGAAAAGAGAACAGAGGAAGATAAAAATGAATGAAATGAATAATGAAAAAGGAACTGGAATTGAATAGAAAAGGATTTCTTTGAAATCAAAGTGTGAAAATTTTAAAGAAACCCTACGTACATAGAAGCGAAGGAAAAAATATGAAAAATGAACTCTCATTGCAGTTTTTAATAAAGCACCATTATCACTAAGCATTGGCTTAAGCCTGGTTCACACTAGCGTCGTAATCATAATCGTAAGCAACGTACGCAGACTCAGTAGCGTACTGCTCATT
>WUAP02126246.1:0-31167 GCA_015163945.2 Stichodactyla helianthus | reverse complement strand
ATTATTATTATTATTATTATTATTATTATTATTATTATTATTATTATTATTATTATTATTATTATTATTATTATTCAGACTTCTCAGACTCTCCTGGGAATAAAGAGACAATTGGTAAAATTTGCCTGACAATAGAAACCACTCAAAGCATTCTGGTCTTGGTAGTAAATTATGCCATAATGCAAATGGCTATTCTGACAATAAAAGTTCACCAAGAACGAAACTCTTGACTTAATCTAAAATTATCTGACTGACTCGTGGTTAATTTAAATACGGTGCATCATTTTTATTACATTTCTTCTTTCTGTCTTTCTTTCATTTTTATTTTCTTTCACTTCCTTACTTGCTCTCCCTCTCTTTGTCTAATTCCATCCGTCCATTCGACAACACAAACCCTACTAATTATAACAGATATTGTTATAAAAAGTTAATAATAAGTAAAGCTTGCGGTATTTCTTTTCCGGTAGATTTTATGAGTAATCAGTTATATCAACCCAGTGATAAGATTAAACCAGAAACTTGTTTCCAGAACCAGCGATCTGCATCGATATAAAGAAAGCCGATATATACAAAGCAAATCCTGTCCGGAACTACATACACGTGGTCTAGAAATAAAGCGCGCTTTAATTAAGCTAACTACTTCCGATAATCTTATTATATTTTCGAGTAAACGTCCTTAAGCGCGTGACTTGTATGATTGCTTTATCAGTAAGGGGTGTGATATTTTTATCTGACTAGTAATTTTGTTTATTTGTTTTTAATTAACGGATGCAACGTGTCTAGAGTTCCAGTTCAGTACAAGTTTTTTAAAAAACCGTTCGATGGTTTCAATACTAGACTGAAAAATTAGCTTTCAAAGAACTGGCACTTGTAGCCCTGCTATCCTAGATTCGATTACTGTAAGTTAGCTTTGTATTCAGAAGCCTTTCAAAGCATTATGATGTACTAAAAAGGCTCGAAGCTCCTCGTTTCTAGTTGCCCAGCTATATACCTTCCGACAGACTGAGATGTTGCAAAGTCAGCTTAGAGTGCGTAATGCAAAGTGCGGCCATACTTTGTGATGTAAGTTTGCTCCGATTCCTTTGGATTCAGGTGGTAACAGTGATTGTAACTGACTGCATAGCTAGTTTAAACTATTAACTATGCTGACTGCAAAATCCATTCTGAGAAATAAAGTTTTGTTACATTTCTAGTGTCTTAGGCAAAACCTTCTTCAAAATGATGCTTTTCTCTTTCGATACTAAAATTTAAAATAATAAAATAATAAATAAAAAATTAAAAAACTCACAAGGCTTTTCGTTGTTATGGAACAACGTGGATCATTAATTACTACAGAGCTAGGCAGGTGAATGCCCAACATGAGATCGAATAGGAATTTAAAGTTGATTAATTCTTCGGAGGGAGTAAAAATCAGAGAACCCTAGGAGAGAACCAACAAACAACTCTACTCACATGTGATAGCAGGTCTAGGGATTGAACCTGTGACCCCAGGCGGTGAGAGGCAGCGCATTAACAGCGTACACCACCCGTGTTTACCATAAGCATTTTAAAATTTGCGTGTTATCCAGTAAAATCCGTCTTTTAGAGATCTGTATTCATCAGAAGATCATTTATCAGCACCTTTAATGCTAAAGATTTATTATAATAGGTTGCAACAAGCAAGCTTCAACCTGAATCTCATTTCCCTTGAATGCACAACTGTGTTCGGCTGGTTACTGACTAAAGACTTTTTGATATAGAATATTGGTCACGGAATCATGATATAACTTGCAGAACCTTAACCTGAGACAGAGGAATAAGATAGCTCGGAATAGCAGCTCTTTTTCGCTAAATATAGTTTCTTAATTATAAAAATTGTTTAACATGAAATTCATGTAATCGAAAATGATCTTCATTTTTTATGAAAAGTAATAATAAGCAAGCGTTAAAGACTAGTACGCCAATGATAATACTCCAGTTTCAAGTTCTCTGTTGCTCAGGTTGTTAGTTTCATTTCAGTACTGAAATATTCACAAATACCAACAGTAAAGTAAAGAATGCACAACTTCAACAATACAAACACTTTGAAATTCCACAGACCTTCACTGAGGCACGTGAATATTCTACACAAAAACGAGGCTAACACAGAGCAACAGAGAACTCGAAACCGGAGTATTGCAACAAAGTTAATGCAACTACTATACGGACTGACAGCATATTAATTAAATGAAATTCTTTGGCCTCTTGTCAAATTAACTGTCAGAAATGCAAATATATGGTCAGAGAAAAATCTATTTGACCAAAATAACGTTAGCTATGCGAGCGGCAAGGGAAAGTTTACTGCAGCCGTTGCTTAGCAACGAGCCGATTGGAACTCCATAGCATTTGATGTCAATGAAGTCTTTAGTAGTTACCCGGATATCAAACTGTTCCACGCGGTTAGGCATACGGAAAGCCGCAAAATAGAGTGCAATAAACGAAGTTAATTTCCTAGTTTGTTTCTGTTTTTTGTTAATTCCAAGTCATCCGACTTGCGTGGGAGTATACGCCTCACCCACTTACGTTACATTAAACTTGTGTGTGTGTTTTGTAAGTAGAAAGAGGAATTCAATAAATGCCGCGCGATTGACGCATAAGGACTAAACACGCGGAGGAGCACAGCGCGCCAAACACGGTCTTGGAGCTGATGGTCATCCATGACAGGTGTTTGTCTAGGGGATTAGAGAAAAGCAAACACAGAGGCCTAGTCAGGACAACTAGAAGATTAAAACACGCGTGTGTCAGTGATAACAAACAGTTAATCGAGTTTGCAAATTTATTAGGACGTAAAAATTAATCGCCTGAAGGTGCTTAGTGACCTGTTAAGGATCGACTAACAGTAGTATTATCGTTAAAACCTTTTAACGTTGGTTTCTTATCCATTGAAAAGGACATTAAAAATGGCAGCTAAGACGGGTTGCTCTGGAGTTCACGTAATGTTTGAGCACACGATTTTGATAATTAATCATGCTATTTCTATCTTGCCTCTCATAGAAATAGTCGTCTCAGCTTGGAAATAAAACAATTTAAGATTGGTCATGAAACGTCGGTCGTTCTAATTTCGCTTTTATTTTTAGTCCTTAAGTCTTCAAATTTAGATAAATTGGTTTTGGAGTTCTTAATTGAAGACTAAAGAGGGCGTTAAGGATTTTTGTACGGTTCTAGTATGGATTTTTCTAAAGTATCGTTATCGCACAAAAGGATTTTCCAAGATTTTTCTATTTATAAAATCAAACTATAAAAAGTATTACGAGAATTTGTTAGTGGCTTGGATGATCGTGAAGGAATGCTTACATTTCCTCCTAATTTCCAAAATATTAAGAATTAGAAAACGATTGGAGACGCTAACACCTTGTCTTGTTATGTCCAAAACATTGTCTTGCTATTGCAAGAGTTTCAAAATGGACACTACTCTAGAAGAAGCTTCACTAAGAAACGTTCAAAGCCTGCAGAACTTGTGGTATATAGCTAATTCAATTAACGTTGTCGCTGAAAAAGAGCCTAAAGGCTTTCATTTATCTTTTGTTTACCAACAAACTTCGCTGTAGACTATCTCAAGAATTAAGGAATATATTTCCAAGTTGTAGAATTTGCAAGCGTACAGTGAGTTTCTTATTATAATAATGTCACATTGAAAAAATTTCATGATTCCGCTCTCAAAGCTTTAGGCTTTAAGCTTTTTCAGCGACAACGTTAAGTGAATTAGCTATATATCTATAAATCTTATTTCAGATCTTGTCTTCCTCTTTAACAAAATTCCCCGATTCGATTAAACACCGGCTTCCTCTTGTTTGGGATCCCAGTTTTTTTTTTACTGGTTTCGTGAATAATTATTTATACTCATTTGTCGTAATTAAACCTTAAAGATCTTATCTCTATATCAATAATAACCATCCTGAATATTGTCTTGTTCTGTTCTTACCACAACAGTCTTCAGAGACACGACACTTGTGCTCGTATCATACCGTGTCCGTAACTTTTAGCTCTTGCAAAACTTTTCGTACAAAGTTTTAAACATTAACGGAAAAGACTTGGTCATCTTAGTCGCTCACACCTAAATTCGTCAGCATTGTTCTCCCACGCATTTCGTAGCACCCATTTTCGTAGGGCGTTTATAGTTTATTCCGTCAATTTTAGGAATATTTATCATAGATATCGAGGGAAATCAATGCATTTGCGCCTAGAAGATGACGGCTGATTCAATCACATCCACGTAAGCATTATAGACACTGTTTTAATTTCACACAGGATTGCTAGTGGAGGGAGCATGAAAGGTTAAAAAAGTCGAAATTTGAAGTTTTAGTTGGACGAGAGAAAATTAAAATGAACTGGATATTATAAGTACCGTAAATTTGGTATCAAAAAGATGGCACGGAAAATGACTGGAAGTGCGCTTTAATAGCACTAGTCGGATATTATCCAATCCATCAGACTTTCTTTTCTCCAAATTATTCCTCTGCTTCTGACAGCAGTAACACAATGAATATTGACTTCAATTGGTTCACAGAAGCTTTGTTTCATCAAAGTAAACCTTCATGTTTTGGCTACACAAGGAACCCAGCATTATACACAGCCAAAGTACAGCCCATTATTTCATATTTGCAACTAGTGTGACGCTATATACTTCAGTAGAATAGAACAACTTTACTTGGTATACTGCAATCTCTTTTGCTTTACTGTTAACTTTATATATAATTTGCTTTACTGTTAACTTTATGTATAATTTTGAGATCTTCCCCAACAGAAGAGCTGTTGTGGTAAACTGTAGGAGCAAATAATTAAACAGACTTCTTTTTGTTGCATTCTTTGGAATATGCGTGTTTGGGTGGAACCAGCTTGTCATTATGTGGCTTGTAGTGCGGGAGATCTATTCCGGATCAGCATTGCACGTACTCTTTTCTCTAAGAGCTTTAAGACCTCCTAGATAGAAAGCTACTCTTCAACCATAAAGCTGAATAAATCCAACTTTTCACAGAATTCATTTAACGCGAGAAATATTTTTAAAACTAGAAGAGGTGTAATTGGTTCTTAGAGCGATTAGAGTAAAAAATATTTGCACTCAATCATGAACGAAAATTCGTATCCACAGTTGTAGAAATAGGAGTATTCTAATCTAAGGATGCAACAGAATTGTAGATTTGAGATCAATCATGTTAAAAGATCTTTTTCAAATTTTACCCGGAAATATTTCTAAAAACTTTGGGTTAGGATTAACATGTATTTTTGTTTTATTTTAAGAAACACTTCAAAGTAACTTACCCTTGCTCGTAATCGTTGTCTTTTATCGATGCACAAATAGAAATTAGATGCAGCGCCTCTTATTCTGACTCTTCCAAAGCTGTCCGACTCGATGATTAACTTTGCTGTGGAAGTAAAAACCATAATATTAATTTTTCAAAGCAGAAAATGAATGATCAGATGACAAACAACTCTTTGCTATGCTTGCACAAAGATCTGTGTACTATTGTAGTGTACTATTGTAGTGTGGAGTTTTTTAACTTTAATCTTATTTGTACAGAAAGTTTCACTTGTCGTTTACAGGGTTAATTTAGATAAACCTTTATTTCAAGGCAGTCGTTGGACTTGTAAGGGAGGGTCAGTAATTGACTGGGTATAACAATCAATTAAATTTTTCCTGTGATGTCAGTGAAAGTAAAGTTGCAACCGACACGATCCAATTTGAAACGGGTTATAGATGGCATGAAACAGGCTGAAAATTCAATGCTACAACCGTAGTTTTAACTCCCAGTTTCTAATGAATTTGTCCGTTTTTGATGCAAAATGAAAGAAAGTTTTACGACAATCTTATTGAAATTCTTTTATTATCTGCTGCCTTTTCTTTATTCGTGTTTTGCACGTCTTTTGTATACCCAAGTAGGATTAACTTCGCTACATATTTTTCCATCATGTAGTCACGATAAGACAGCTCTTTGTCTCCTGCTCGATTTGTTTTGATCGATTATTATTCTACAAGTCAATGGGTTTTCTCCTGCTGTGTTCTTTTATTCTCTAAGATCAAAATATTTTCACGCTATGAGATAAACGTTCCCACGTCGAACTATTGTCCTTGTGGTGCGGGTATGTTGTTGTCTGCCCTCATGGTCACATTCGCCAACGAAAACATCACTAAAATACGAGGAATATGGTTGAAAAGATTCAAGGAAGTACTAACAAAAATTGAAAACGAGATAACCCAACAGTTTTAGATAAGAATTGAGATTTCATAATTACAGCACTTCCCAATCAAACGCGCGAAATCAACAAATTGTCTTCACCAAGAGCTAGGTTTTAAATCAAAAGCATTTCTATGACAGCAAGCTGCTTTTGAAAGGATGTCGACATGGTTCGTCTTGTTATCTAAGTTTTCGATCAGACGGTAGAACGTATAAAAAAAAAAAAAAAAGCTTTTCCTTCTGTAGAATGGAGTTGCATTATATGCTTGTGAGGAAAGCGGAATAACTAAAATACTAACTACAGCTTTCAAGCAAGCAAAAAGCTTGTAAAAACCTTTCTAGCTCTTTAGACATCTTTAAGGACTGAAGAAAAATTAATACTAAACACACTTTGGCGAGACAGTTACACGTGCTTAATTTTTCGCATTTATCCAGGAGTGATTTACACCTTTTATATCACTCGTCCTTAGTTGAAACTTTCACAATGTAAAGGAATTCAGGGGGAGTTCAGAGTCAAAAACAGCAACAACAAAAATTACTGTGACATTTTAGTGGCGAAAGGAAAAGAAAAGAAAAGGAATAATATGTTCTCTCGCCATAATGCCAATGCACAAAATGAGCCGGCTGTCATAGAAACGGTTTTGATTGACATCCACCAAAACCTTGTTCTTCGTGAAGACAATTTGTTGTTTTCGCGCGCGTGATTGGGAAGCCCTACAAGTCGATTTAACATGATTGTTCTCCAAAAAAGTCCCAATGAAAGAAATTCGACTGTTTTAATAGTTAACCTTTGATTAAGGAGGTAATTATCCATTTAACTTAATACTTCATTTAATATTAGTTAGGATAATCACTGATGTTTTGGCTAGCACTTTCAGGTTTAGCATCAATGAAAAACGATTAGGGGCATATACAAGATTAACTGTAACTTGAAGATTTGATGTGCCTTTGCCAAACGGAGCCCCTTTCTCGAAAAACAAAAACAAAAAACAAAAAACAAAAAAATCTACAAAACCAGCAATCGTTTGGTTTCATTCATCAGGTAAAGCTAGAGAACTAGAGGATTATGTTATTATAATTATAAGATTGAGCTGTTAGCTTTGTGACGGTTGATTAACCGTGATTCAAAATACACCAAAGACCATCACCGAAAGAAGTTTACCTTTTTGGAAGCCAATAATGTTAAAAACTCAAATCAAATTTACTTAATTTGCTATTAACGATTTATCTCTAATGACTAACTATTGACAGCAAAGGTCTAGTCTATTTGGATTTATGATGTGATGGGAAGTAATCGATTCGGTTGTCAAATGAACTGCGCTCAGATTTTGTCACCTTTTGGTGAGGTAATCTAGTGCGGTGTGAAACAAACTTATACGCGTTGAACAAGTGTCAGTTGAAGAAGGCCTTGAATGGAAGATGCTAGAATAATCCTTTCGGCAGTACTTTTGCATTCATTGTTAATCTTTTTCCAGCTTGGAAAGAAGATAAATTGTCACTTTTCCCTGACTCACGTTTGGTTTTTTATCACGTAATTGTTGCTGCAGTCATTAGCCTTCCAGTTGTTGACATTTTTTTTGCTTCGATTCGTTTTTGCTATGCAATGGGCTTCGTAGAAGCTAAAAATAACTCGTTCTGCGGCAACCGTATGAGTGGCATCGCAACAGCCTTAGGTCTTAACGTCAAAATCATCATTGTTCCTTTGTCAATTTTCTCAAATTATCATTTCGGTAGTTTGTACGAGCGTTGAGTAACTTGCGGAAGTCGGGGCCATGCGCCTTCGTTGGAGGCCGGTCTTGCTGTAACAATTGGAAAAATATGAAGCCTGTAATTTAGATAGGTTAACTAAAGCTTGGTAATACTTTGCTCTGCGAATAAGTTTGAGCAGTCGGTCAGTCACCTAAGAATTCTTTGCATCTCATTTCTTTTACAAAAAAGTAAACAGAGGAGAGATCAATTTGGTCATTGACAGATAAATACTTCGGCCTTCAAACAGATTTAGGACCTAATTTTACTTTCAATTATTCGGTTTTATTCGCTCTTCGCAACGTAACGATAAGCTAAACGATCACGAAACTTCAATTCCTAATTCCCCAGTCATTGACAAAGGCAAAGGATATGTATTATGAAGAGTTATAATCGAAAAGCAATGTAATCTGGAATGCGCCTGACAAAAGAAGCTGTCATATCCGCTGCTTTTTGACATTTCTAAACTTTTTTCGCGCGAATTTCATTCCGTTCCCTAAAACTTCATCCTGCTTTTTCAGTGGTAGGATCTTTCCTGAAAAAGCGGAGATGCTATCGCATAATATTCCAGATTACAAGGCTCTACATAATACTCTTTTTTCACCACCAAAAGACTTTGTTTTATCATCTGTAAACACAAGTATGGAGTAAACAGACAAAGGATTACCATGGTAGAAGTTCATTGGTTTTTTTGTTTTCATTCAAAAACCGCGATAAGACCTTTGCTTCGGGTTGTGTTTACGACACTTAGGCATTTCAACTGTGAGTCCCGAGCGTAGACCTCGACTTACATTGCTAATAGATTCGTTATGGGAGGCTTCTACTTATGCGATTAGTCATGTTGGGGTCATCCAAGAACACCCTGAACACAATGTCATAATATCAACGGGTTTAGGAAATTTCAAACACGTTTACCGCAAAACTACTGAGATTTCTCGTTAGCATAAACGAGCCAAAAGCGCATAGACTGATTTCAAGTTCCTCTTGGAATCAAAAGTGCTTACGATTCACACGTACCGTATTTATCGCCGTCTTTTCCCATGGCATCGATTTTTCGTGATGGAAGAATCCTTATGTGTTCTCTACTATTTCTCGAATAAAGTTGAGTAACTCTTCTAAATGGAAGACTCTTTGGATCGCTTTCTTTCTTGCCTCTCTGATATATTGGATCGAAAACTCTTTGTTCCAGCAGCTGAAAAAAGAAAATCGATATATTCAATCTTCTTGAGCCATTATAGAAATTCACTCACACGCACAAGTGAAACTGAATTGAATACGAAAAGAAAAGTTGTATGAAGATAAGATCTAGAAGTTAAGAAGTTTGTTAATTGGCCTACCTCATCAAGCTTTTTCTCTAAAGAATCTTGGACGGAAATGCTGATTGATGAGAAAACAGAGAAAGGTAAACTGTTAGTTGTACGACGATCTGATGTACTTACGCGAGAGTTAAGTGAGAAAAACTGTTTGCGGTCCTCAGGAAGGCGAAAGTAATCTCTAATAATGGTAATAATGCATTAAATCATCCGAGATTAAGCGTCTCTTAATTATAAGAAAAAAGCATGAACTCGAAGACAACCTTAGTATTACTATCAACAGTAGTAGCCAGGCCATCGTCATGTTGCGAGTCATTCAAGTCAAATGTCTACTGGACTGTTCTCGTGTCCTTTTATCTTGCGTCATTTAAAACTTAACCCACTCTCCCCGTGTCGCGCGCAGCGTGAAACGAGGGGTGACAAATACACCAAGACAATCGACAAGGAAGTGTTAACGGAAATGTACTACATAACCCAATCCGAAGACGGCTAGTAAGAGTGGAGCCACCAGTTTCAAACAACGCGATTGGAGCTGGAGAGGACGTTGCGACCACTTTTATTTGGTGAATCACGGTTGTGTATTAGTTATTCAGGGCTAACCCGATGGGAACCACGAGAGGTGTGTCGAGTAAAACAATTGACTGCAAATGTAATTAAGATGGTTATCAATATCTTTATCACCCGCCGTGGCGGGGTTGACCTCTCGAGGTGTCAATTTGCGCTTTTCACGCCTTAATTAAATTTTAAATGTGAAATCGTTCCTCTTAGCGTAAGGGAAACGGTTAATAGTGCTTTAGGACCCAGGTCTCAGACACTCTGGCTCGCTAGGGCTTAGGTTCACGGCCAAAAAACACGAATCGGTCTCCCAAAAGGCGACGTGCTGCTGTATCTTAACTGTTTGAAGCAAACCACAGCTAAAATTCCATTGGTCGCGCCCAACGTCCCGTACGAGCAACACACCGATTAAATCAAGTCGGTAATTGGTCTGAGGGAACAATATGTCAATAAAAATGTTCTATAGATAATGAGTTAAGAATCCGGGATGACAATTCCATAAAACTACAGCTAAACGGATGTTTAGAAAATCAGATAACCTGAAAGATTAGGATATTTTGAAGAGGTAGAATACATCAGCGATAGCTTATGCATGTTGTCTGCGCTTTTCCTGCACGCAAGAGCCAGGCCATTAAGAGAGTGTTGTTTTATGCAATGAGATCTTTCATATCTTTATTAGACATCTATGGTGTGAAAAAATTCATCTGTTGACTTCTGTGTATATGTGTGAGCTATTGTTGTGTTACGTGTAAAAAGGAGGGTGCCTAATGCCGAGGCTTTTATTTGACCGATCAAATGAGTGATGGAACAGGTCGGTTACCAAACGTACCGCCAGCCACAGCAACCGAACTGTATCCAACAAATACATCCAAATAGTGATATAATGATTATTGGTCAATAACGCATAAAACCAGCGATTATTCTGAGTAAACACGTAGCAATTATAAGACGGGAATCAAAAAAATTTCCCCTGTCTCTTATTTACCTAATAAGTGTTCTAGCAACGAGTGAGAACTCAAAAGAAATTCCTGAAGCCGAAATTCATGAATGAATTAGCGCATCGCGAGCAGGTGCAGTTGGTGCTGCAGTTAGACGCATTATTCATGTGGCAGTCGTTGGCAGCACTTTTATCAGACAAGTCCAAACTAGATCCACAAGAACTCCAAGAATTTTCTATTTTCTGCAAGGCACTGGCATTTTGTTCTATAATAAGAGGCATCACTTACTGTGATAAGCCTTTCAAATTTACGAGACGTTTGTGACGGACGCCTACGCAATACCAGTGACACAACTAGTTGACGTTCGGAACAAAGCTTCCTAGAACTTTGACTCTCAGATGCCGAAATATTCTAACCTCTCTTGCAATTTCAACAAGGACATCCCTTTGCTTTGTCTGTACAAATATAGGGTATTTTTTCCTCTCTGTACTATAAATTTTATATTTTTAATTCTTTACGCCGCTTTCGGTTCGAGCTTCACCGCCTCATTTTATCGGAAGTGACATTACGTCATTTGAGTTTGGTCCTTTTGAGTTACCGTTACGAATCGCTGCCTTTGATTGCAGTAAAATTCCTTTTCTTGTGTGGCAATACCACTAAAAATCCCTAAACTATTTCTGAGGTGTATTTTCTAGCCTTTGAGTGAAACATGATGGAATAAAAGGTATGAAAGCTGAGACAAAAATGATAGGTACCCAAATGACATTTAATGATCTCTTTTGCTCCAACTTGTTTTGCACCGCTTTGCTTTGGCAAGTAAAAAGTCGTGAAAACAAAGTAAAACCAATAAAGAAAAAAGAAGCGAAATATGAGAGGTATTTATGCATTGTGGTTTGTAGTAAATCCTTTTATTCTTCTACTTAGCCCGCTATTTACACCCAGTATTAATCGTACTACACCTAATCCTAAACGCCTTCTAACCTGGTCAAATCTCCTTTAGGAAATGCGCATTTGTAAGATACATTACTAAATTGCCATTTTCATATCATGTCTTTTAAGGCTTGAGAGTTTAGTAGGATTTTATTAATGCTTACTCCAGATAATGCTAGACCACATAACTTACACGGTATAAGTCAAACACTGGGCATTTTGCTTTGAAGCCACATTTCAGAATATTTTCCATAGGTTTCGCAGCATTTGAGTAATTTGAATCCATTACATAATCTTAGACTTTCATTTTCCAAACTGAATTCACTTTTCTTGAAAGTCGCAGGTCTTAAGATATACGCTGTAAAAACGTGATTCTGTGTCACTGTTGCTTTTTTTTATTATTATTATTCTCAGAATTATTTTGCAGGCGCGTTTTGTAAATCATGAGACTTTTATTGGTATGTTAAAATTCTGGCATCTGTAAAACGCTTTGATTTATGACTCGTGAAATGTCAACTCAAAAACCTACCTATCACGGAAGAAATGGGTCACACAATTATGACTATAAGAAATCCATTAACTCTAGGCCCCCCGAAGGGAAACGAGAATACCTCGCAACCACTCGTACATGCGTAGTCGACGAGACCTATCAAAGATAGATTGCTAAGTACCTTGAATCTTTCATTCATCCTATCGTGATCAGTCAGATATCAATCGCGCAGATGCTAATCGCTACAAATCAAAATACTTGTCTCTACTCAAAACTCGACCTTACGGCGCTGTCATATCGTAAAGCTGTCGACAAAACCCTTCAGATGAACACAAATCTAACCCTGCTCAAACCAACACAAACCACGCAGCTCAGACGAGACGTTTCAACAATATTCAACAGACAAATATCCGTGGTTTGATAAGTTTTGATGGCGAGTAAATTTCCCGAAAAGTACTGGACGTTTTCCGGCTGGAACGATACGAATCTACGTAGCTACCGGTCTAAAGTCATCCTAGGCGTAGTTAGATTACAACAGATATTGAGCCGGGTCAGTAGGCGCGATTAATATTGATCAGATAATGTTATTTGTACTTATTAGTGCTTTTATTGCCTTTTTCCTCGTCTCGTAAGACGGCGAAAGAGGAAAGCTTGAAATACGAGAGGATTAAAGTATTCTATGGTAGCTGTCCCGTACAAAAGTTCACTTTTTAAATCAAATTTTTATGCAAAATATCCAAAAGCCAAAAACATTAGCTTCATGGTTTTCGTATGTCGACCTTGGATGTAGTTGGATAGGCAATGTTTAATGCAAAGTGTACTGGGGATTCCTCATTAAATAACTGACTTAGTCTTCGTTTTCAAAGTTCACTAACAATTTGTTTGATAGCAATAAGTCCTGTTTATTACCGAGCCCTTCAGTGGAGTAATCAGATAAGACACTGCAATGCAATAGCATCAAAAAGGCAGGGCTAAGCTCATTGACCATTTAATGAAATGATTAACCAACTTAACTGTAAACAAGCGGGCTTTTACAGGTTAAGACAAGGGTCGGAGACAAAAAATCTTCAATTGACTCACGTCGTGTTGCACAGTCATGTTAGCGTATATACAAGAGGACACGACCCATTTCTTCATAAAACACCTCTGGCATGGCTACTAGAAACAGTAGAACGTATTCAGTCTCCCATGGCAAGAGGATCGGTCTTTCCGGTTCTCACCAAGAGTGGAGTCTCGAGGCGATCCTCTAGTCTTCGTTCTCGATTAGAGGCTTCTCAAAAAGCTCTCTATAGGTATCCATTACATCTTATCGGTGGCGTCTCCCAGATTTTTTGGCGCCAACCTTCACAGTTGGAAAGTAGGTCAAGGGTATTCCGTTACAGGTGCATTTTTGTGATCGAAATTCGTACGAGGGTAAAACGGGGATTTCTTGGTCAATTAACGTTAAATATACAGCTTTTCAGCCCCCTTCTCTAATAAGAGTGACGTTTTTTGTGCACAGTAGCATGACCCAGAAGATTGCGGACAAGAAAGAATAACTAGTTCACTGGATTCACGATTACAAACGAAGAAAGATGTCACAGCTGATCTACTTTGGCAGAAGGAACCTGATATTATGCATTTAGTAATCGAAGTGGATCACTAAACGTTCTGTCAATCGTTAACAATCAACTCTAAGCCTCATGAGAAAAAAAATCGTCCAGAACTTGGCATGTAAGGCTGCTTAGACGAGCAGAAAATTGATCCACTACTGCTAAAACGAAAGATTTTGCCAACAAATATCACATATAATCTTTATTTTAAAATCTTGAAAAAAGACACAACACTCTAACTTTAGTTTAAATTTCACGTACACGTTTCGACGCTGTCCAGTGTCATCTTCAGTGTGAGATACAATTTTGAATCTTTATTTTATGTAGTATTTTCCATAGGGTTTCCAAAGGCGAATGACTTAGGTATCTTTAGGCTTGATTGTTTGGTTTATCTATCGTTGGATGTAGCCAAAGGGCTTGAGAGATGGATCATTGTTTCATTATAGAGGAGGCGTGAGCCTTTAATTGAGAAGTATTCTATAGCCTGAAAGATATCTCTTCGTTACAGTATTCTATTTGCACTCTATTGCGCTTTCAAGTGAGGGATAGTGGCAATACAAAACACGCTATTATATCTCTGTTCGTGATAAGCTTATTAAAGTGCGAAATAAAGCAAAACAGTGTATTTTTGAACAACTCGCAATAGATAAGCAATTCTACTCAACATTTGCTACCATTGAGCGTTGGCAATCCCAAGTACATTATGTACCACAAATTCAGATAATTCAACTTCAATAATGATAGTTAAAATATATTTTATTGTTCTTGATAAGTATTACATATAATAGCGTTAGAATCATTTTTGTTGCAGCAATATTGCAAGTATGTTTAGGTCTGTTACCGTTGCCAAATTTTCACGCACATTTATGGATGAGAACATGGTGTAGCTATTCCCCATCTTTTCAAGAAAGGTATTGTTGGCTCGTCTTTTGACATGTTTAACCTTTCCAGCTTTACACGCGATTGCGTCTGTAACGAACGTGTTAAATATTTTAGCACCGATTTTAATATATACATCTCTATCTAGAAATCTTGAGGACTACTCCATTGGCATGCGACCACTTGGCATTTACGATAACCTTAAACACTTTTGGCTAGCAATATCTCTTGTTGGAATGTTTATTTTAAAAGTTTAGGAATACCGTGAAATTCCGTTTATTTGGCATCGTGAACTTTCTATAACCACAATCTGTTATTTGCCAATAGTAAGTGTAGCGTTTGTTAAGGAAAAGATCCAATGGCTGACTCGTTAGTGAGATTTGAAGCAGCCGAGTTCTGTTTGGGTTAACTATTTGGCTTGTTTTCGTTGAATATTTTAACCCTGAGAATTAATTTCCTCTTTTAAAATCTATTTTGTAAAAATTCAATAATCCACCATGTTCAAGCAAGAGTTTTGGGAAAAACAGTTGTACACTTTTTAGGGGTTTTGAAGCATTGTTTCTATAAGAGAATCATCTAAACAAACCTTTATAGCCGTTTTTCAGTAAATTCCCCCGTTTTCATACAAGCAGGCCAGTTTCCAGATACTTCAAAGTTTGTGAAGAGATAGCACACTTTATAGGGATTTTGAAGCATTTTTTCCAAGAGTCAATCATCTAAGCAAACGTTTATAGCCGTCTTTTTCCCCCCTCCGTTTTCACACTCTATTTGGTAAAATCAGGTCCCTGGTAAAATGAATGACTGATTTTAAAATACAGATGATATCAATTAGTTACTGTTAGTTTTCGTACAGTTAATTTTCATTCATTTTTGTCTCCAGGAATTGCAGTTTTCCGATTATATTTCATCTCTTCCTCTTCTTGGTAAATTCCCTTACATTGTTCAAAAGTTTTTTTCGTTTTTAAAAGTTTACTTTGCTATCCGGCTCTAATTTGTTTAGAAAAAAGTGTGCGGCTTTCCTGTTGACGAAAACAAATCGTCTGCGAGGAAGGATAGCCCTGATTACTGTACGTCTTCTGGTACAGAAAATCATTGTTAGTATAGTAAAAAAACAACGGAAAAACAAGGAAACATGCTTTTTGTTAAGTATATGAAACTAATTTTTGGCAAATGACAAAACCAATCGTCAAAGTTTTTTCACATTATAATTAAATCACTATCAATTTTTGGGGGTTGCAAACTCTTCTTCACTGACATTATCCATTAGTCAAAGCTACCTTTCTAGAATATTAATGCAAAATACATGCCGACAGTAGGTTTCGTGCAAGAATCAAAGACCGATATCCATCTTTAAGCCTCGATAAGCTAGAAGCCTAAACTATTTGGAAAATGTTCGCGATAGTTTTGTTTCTTTGAGCGTTTGACAGCCAAGGTCGGCTATTCGTGTGCCCCTTCTGTTGATATCAGTAAGTCGACGACATCAGCTTAATCAAAATTGAATAAAAACAAAAATAACGAGTTTCATCGAATGGCGCCTTGGAGCTGAGTTTTAGAGGGATAAGAGCAAGGGATAGAGAAGGGTGTTGAAAAATTTGAGCTTTTCTTCGGTGTAATCAGCGAGGCTTAAACCCATCTCAATCAAGCCATCAATGCTATCTGGGCAATCAGTGAAAGACATCTTTGAAATTTTGGTTTTGAAACTGACCTAAAAAATATAAAATATACTAAAAATATATAATATACTAAAAAACTGAATTTTCGACTACAAGCTGCAGTCTTCATCAGAGTTTTGAAAGGTAACTCGATGTCTGGTTTTAATTACTTTGGAAGTTTGAAGTCATAGAGGCTAGCTAAAGCCCCTGTGCTCACGTAAACACTGTGTTTAACTTGGATGTGTTCCAGTTTATTATGAGAACAATAAACCTATTGTTTTGCCGGTGGAGTAAGTCCCCTCTTTCATCACCAGCTTACTACATTCCTGAACCACAAATTACATAGGTTGGCATTGAGCTTAAAAGTTTCCTAATTGTGTAATTTCCAAAATCTCCTTTGCATTAAATAAGTAAGAGAACGTTTTAGGAGTGATTTTGAGAAAGTGCTGGAGTTGATATCCCACTACTTACGAACACAGCATCTCCTGCGAAATAATGTCCGCTCCATCAGATATCGTAAGTACGTAATCAGCTTCAAACGTTTACCAGCGAACACCCTTGCACTGAGAAGAACTTTAGTTTTGCTATTAGTGTACGAAAATAGCATCTTTTGGAAGTGAAATTCACGTTCAAATCTTACATTTTACGATAATGAATATTGTAAGACGTGTTGATGTCAGGAGTTTCTTGAAATCTTGAATACATGTCTAGGTGTGGCCAGAATTTGTCTTTAGTATCAGTATCATGTAATTAGCTTGCGTGTTAACCATTTTCTTACTCGTGGCTATGACTTGTACTCGTTTCGTTGAACATAGTTTTAGATTAAAGCATCTTATTTCTAGTGTATTGAATAATTTTTTCTTTTTCTTTTTCTTTTTTCTTTTTTTTTTTTCCTGAATAAATAAATTTATTAGGCTTGAATTGATTTTCGTTGCTATTCTATTTGGGATTGGTAATCTATATTTTCAGTACCGCATCAAGACCATTCAATGCTCTTCTAGTTTATTTCCTCATTTATATTGTTAACCTGGTGTCATGGAAGGGATATTTCAGTATGTTAAGTAGGTAGAACCTCAAGCCCTCAATCATGACGCAACCATATACTTTCCATCCTTGAATCGTGATGGCAATCCGTGAAAAACACCACAATTGGCTAACTTGCTTTCTCTCGTCGTCTGTTTTGATCCATTAGCCTGAGGAACCAAATCAAACTGGGTTCATTTCGCAATCACGAGAAGTTTTCAAGCCAAACAATCTGTAAGACAAGGCATGTCCTTCATCGCTTTTAGAAACAGCATGGTTTTACGTTTTGCGGTTTGATGGTATTCCAAATGTAAGCATTCTCTTGTTGCAAAAAGACAAGTTTATTTCTTCAAGTTGTGCTCTTGTTTTCTACTTAAGGTAAAGATTTGTTGGTTATTCTGGTTGGTTTGGATTGGTAAAAGATGATTTAAGATGGAGTGTAAAGATTCGAAAAAGACAGGCAAAGAACATCCTAGAACACAAGAAAAGGACACTAATGTGATGTTACTTTATATCATTTTGATAAGCATCAATCGAACATGGATTCTCAATTAAAAGAAGACTTTCGAGTTTGGTTGGGAACATTCCACAGTCCAAGGTAATACCACTTTCTGTTCATTAGATTCGCCATGCCATTTTACTTTGCATGAAGACTTAGATAAGAAGATCAGTATATCTTACAGTGACATTGTAAATATATCACTAAAAGGCTCTGAATAAAACGGGTTTAGATATGGTTCTCTTGTAAGTCACTTCACCAGGATTTTCCGATGAGTGCTATAAGTATCACGGCGAGACCACAACACGTCTTAATTATCAGTATCTTGCTAACCGACTGATTGCATTCAACTGAAGTAATGTGTCTCTCTAGACCATCATTCTAAGAGGGTAAATAAGAAAAATAAGACAAATACTGCCGAGATTTATTAACTCGCTGTAAGTTCTGACCCGTTCACAACGATGAAACTGCACTGACAGACATTAACTGGGTTAGCAAGGCTGTGGCCGATTTCAGACAAAATAAACAACACAAGCCCAGGGCAACGTTTCTAAGTCATTAATAAGTCTAGAGTTGTGAATGCAAAGGTCTTGTCGTTATAGGTAATCTTGTCATACGCATACCTCCATGTCATTCAGTGAGATCGCTTAGTCTAGTGTTATTTATAGTCCGTGTAGTAAGTCGGAGCATTAATGAAGACCTTCTAGAATGCAACTTGGCATGGACTCGAAAAGTGGCTACAAGCCATAGAACTTTTTTTTCCCCCAGAGAGCTATAAACAATTAAATACTCGTACCTATTGGTACTGCATGTAAAATTTCTAATCAATCCAGGTTTCTAATCAGTTCTTTTTCTCATTCACCAAGAGTGATAAATGCATTATGCCATTATAGTATTCCTCATGTTTGGATATTTCGAAATACAGACTTAAGAACTGATAGTCTGATTGTTAGCAACCTGGAGTGTCTAATAAACATGTACATTTTACATTAATATAATCAAACAATAAGCTAGCACCCACTGATGAACACGTTGCGCATTGTAAGACATATTAAGAACATGCTTAAGAATTGCAACAGCAATTGCAAATCGTTTTTAGAATGAATCAAAATGTTGCAAAATGGTCCCCATGTTAAAGGTTAGACAATGTGTCAGTTATATATGTTTGACAAAGTAACTATCATGCTAGGTTTTGCAGCTGATGCATTATTGCAAGAACAGCTAGCAGCATTTTCTATAAATCCAGTTCTATCCTGAACTGAAATAGTGTGTGCAGATATTTTTTAGTTTCTACATTATTTCTTAATTTATCTTAGAAAGCTTTCTTGCTTTTAAGAGTCAAATATGTATCCCTTCAGCTACGGATACTGAGAGGAAAGTATGTACATAGCAATAGATAGTTTTTCCTGAATGTTTACTGATAAACAAGCTTTTTCTTTTAGTTGGGATTCTTGCTTTTTGTCACATTTTAATGCTAATTTTTATGAATTACATTTCTTTTATAACTGTATTAAATTGATAAAACTGGAAGCTTTTTCTCAGACTCTTGCACAATTAATTGTACAGTTGGATTTTTTTTTTTTTTTTTTTTCTATTCTAGGATTTAACATCTCTTTTCTTTGAGGCAATTGATTTCATTGATGGATAGTTCATTTTATACGTTGTTATCTATTGTGCCCTACAACAATCTAAACAGTTTCAAAACTTTGTTGCATGTCTTTAGCTATTCTGGAAGTGCCCTCTCAATACTTGCGCAATTCCCACAGGTGATCAGACCAATGTTTTTAATACGGCTTAACTAATCTTTGTAGAGTAATCCTGCTACAAGTATGAAGCACCCTGTAAAGCACCCTTTCTAATGCGGATTTTTCACGTCACTTGATGGACAAGGGCAATGTTTTCATCCTAATAACGAAAATTGTGAATTACGGCTTAGAGGTATTGAGACATCTGTCTATATTATCGCAGATTACTCTAGGGAAACCCCTTCTATAAAGTGATTTTTGAGTTTCTGAGATTAAGGAAATATTTCCAGCGTACTCTTAATCAATAAGAATGGTTTAATTTATGTGGTTCGGAAAAGATTAGCTCGACAAAAAGCATTCTGAAATACACCAGTTTAGCGTCTTATGGCGTTGCCTCAACATCAGCCGATATTCAGATATTCAATGCCAAACGAGTCAACGCCTACTGAACACGGTTTCCACACGGACAACGCCCTAACTATCATTATCACTGCTACCAAGATAAGCCCTGCCTTCCCGTATGAAGGATGTCCATTAAGCTTTTAGCCACTTAGCAATATTTACCAGATAACTTTTCAAAGTAGTATAGTCTGATTGACTGGCTCAGTTTCATCTTGATATCTTCTAATAATAGGGTTGTATTGGGTGGAGCTTGAGAATCATGCGCTTCCCGATTAGTTTATTTTTCAAACATTCGATAAGCATATCCTTTGGAGTAAGGAAGATTTTTTGTATTTTTAATTGTTTTCGGTGAGGCTCAGGCTGTTCCCTGTTTGGTACGGTGGTGCACCGATAGCGTGCCGGCTCTCACCGCTGTACTGACGAGGAGTTCCGTAATAGTCCTTTCCCAAGATATAGTTGAGTTAGTCCAGTACCAGCCAAAGCCTTGATTTCAGTACGTACCATCTTGTACTGCGCTATGTACTAATCTGATACAATGGACTTTGGGATGATTAAACAATAAAGCAAAGAAGAGTTGCTGATTAAACAATATATTATTTTCGCAATTTATTATTTACAACAGCACAAAAAACTGCTACGGTTTTGGCTAGTACGTACCGGACTCAATGAACCATATCTTGGGAAAGGCCTATAGTGGACTGACTATAAATGACTAAAGTTTTTGTTGGTTCTTTCCTTTGCTTTGGTAAGGTTTCTTCTCCAATTTCCCTCCCTCCGCAGAAAGGAACTTCTAAATTCTAATTCGAGAGTCACAGGTATGTAAGCTCTGGCTGAAGAATCATTAAAGTGCTACCTTGTACAAAATATTCATTCCAGTATGATTTTGATTTCCTTTGAGCAGCGATGTAAGGTCCATCCATTAAACAAGTAGGACAAGTATAGACTATTGCCATTTTTACCTTAAATTAAAGTATCTCGGTCATGCTAACAAGTGACCATTATTTAGTTCCATGTCGCACATGTAATTACAGCTATTGACAGTGACCGAAATATTCAGTTTATAGTAAAAATGGCAATCAAACTGTGGTATCTTGAATGCCCAGATCAACATTTTCAAGTGCTTTGATTCAGAAACGTACGACTTTACTATTTACGACAAAGCTTTATTCCGGAAATAAACAATTTGTGTTTTAATTTGTTAGAGATACGAGTTGCAATGAGAAGATTTGCGATAGATTAGGGGCAGGGCTTGGGAACAGAACTATTAATACATCACTGTGCATCTTGTGCAAGTAGATACAGAATTTAATAAAAGAAATAGAAAATAGTTCATATGTTTGTTCTATTTTTGATGTTCAGGCGTGTTTAGTGACGCACACGTTTACACGCTCATCTGTCAAGCTTGGGTATTTTTAGAAACATTTTCCTTAAATTTTCAGCAATTTTTCTTGAATTTCCTCTTACCCGTTATATTTTTAGGTCTCGCTATCTTCGTTGAATCAGTTTTATTTTTCTTGCCTAATTCGTAAAGTAAAAATAAAAGGTGTTGGTTATGGGGTTTTTGCCGCCAATTGCCTGCCTATTAGGTGATAATCTAGCGAGTGCAGGAACAAAGTATTTATCAAAAAATTAAGGATTTACTGTGTGTCGGTCACACCTCTAGTTAATCAAGATTTAGGTATATGATTTAAAAGCAAATAGATTCCCTGCCCTAATTTGCAAATCGATTGAATAAAAAAAGGGACTCGTTTTGTCTCATTTTTTACCTCAGTCGCAAGTCCAGCCCTTCAAAAAACAGTAGAATCTTGACTTTTTACAATTCGTTTATTTACAAATTATTAAATATCTTTTTTCTCTGCCGGTACTCAGCAGCAAACATGGCGAGCCACAAAACCGATCGAGAGAAAGACAAATTCTATGAAATTGTTATGAAGATTTTAAAGACTCAAGATGGAAATAATCGGGCTTATTTCATTTCCAATTACAGTCCTAAACTGCTCTGGTGGTATCTTGGCCGGTCAGTTTAGGCGGGGATGGGTTTTATTGAGAATGCAACCTTGAGAAAATGTTCTATGCTATTTATTTATTCTATATTTATCAAATGCTTACCGCATTACAAAATAATCAAAATGATGAAAACAAAGGCTACATGACAGTACAATGTAGTCAGTAACAGCTGTAAAAGTTCTTAAAAGAAACTCGACACGTTGAATGTTTTCAGTTTTCAATTTACAGTTTGTGCTTAATGGAGTTAACTAATGGAAAATTGCCATCGCTGTACCGTAAAGTTTCTGATATTTTTCCCAACAGTGCTGAAGTCAAGACGGATTGAACTGTAACAGTGCACATGGAAAAGGACACAGACATTTGTTACCAATCTGGTCCACAAGTAAGCTAACACACACACAAACACAATCAAACTCATTATTTAGCAAGTCGAATCTTTGTTGACAATGCATTAATCAAAATATCTTAACCTATATTTGAGAGACTTGCTTCTAAAGGTCAGGAAGTTTTTTTACACTCCGAGCCATTCATGTACAACTAGCTTGTGGTCTGGTTGTAATTACAAGGTCGTTTACAAACACTCAAGGCCAATATCCGAGTTGTCGCCCCATCATGTGTGAGAATATCCACAAAAATCGCCTTACACGTCACTAATTGGTAATCTTACGTCATCAGGGACCTCCCTGAACATGATAGGGATAGGCCCCGTACATTTGTTTCGTGATATCTGATAATCGTGGGAAACGACTATATGTACAAAGCTTGTAATAGCCAAGTTTACGTGTTATTGCGTGTCTCGTGTGAGGGGATTCGTGGTTCGTGTGTGTCGTAATCTGGCCCTGGGCGGGTCGATCTGTGCCCGTGAGAATCTTTTAATCTTATTAAGGGAAGTACTTTCGATTTTAGACTCGTTTAGAGACGAGCTGTGTGGCCTATTGTGTACAAAACCGCATGAAATAACTTGATATGGACTAAAAAAGTTATGGAGCAGTCGGTCGACGGGATTTGATACTTTCGCTTCTGGGTTGGGCATCCGCTGTCGGCAATAGACTGGTAACTAATCGCCGAACAAAGGACTGGATCCTAGCGTTTGGTATTTCCTATTTTCCCTGACATTTTATTTGGACGAACAGCCAACGAAATCTAGAGGTCCAAGAACGGACCCAGGGGAAAACCTTGAAGTAAATTATCCAAAAAATATACCAACTAATGAAATAGTTATGCCTAGAAGACTGAAAGAATTCGATTCAAGAAAGGTGAATACAAAACAGCTCCTTTGCATTGGGGGCATTGGTAGGTAGTCTGACCATGCCTAAGCCAGATGTAGTAAACACTATTCTTCTGCAAATTTCTACTCAAAAGTATCCAAGAGGCTAACTACGTCCAAAAGACTTTAATCTAGAAAAGGTCGTTTTCATACACCTATGCAGCCATTAGTGCTGAACATAATATATGGTCAGGCAAAATTCAAAGAAATTTTCAGAAGGTATATTTAGAGGAGAAAAATGTTGATTCTCTAAAAAAATAGAAAAGAGTAAAATATCCGTAAAATAATTAATATGTGCTGGTGGCGGTGGTAGTAGTTGTGGGTGGTAAGTTTAGTATTGATAGTGTAGTGGTGGTACTGGTAGTAGTGGTGGTACTGGTAGTAGTGGTGGTACTGGTAGTAGTGGTGGTACTGGTAGTAGTGGTGGTATTGGTCTTGTAGGTAGTGGTGGTGGTGGCAGAGGGAAATTTTATAATGGTGGTGTTAGTGGTGATGTAGTGTTGGTAGTTGGGTTGTAGTTAGGGCTGTCACAATTGCTCGTCAACTTTTGGGCAACTTTTTAGATTTCGGGCAACTTTATCACTTTCGAACAACTTTTATTCTTTTTTAAACTTTTCCACGAATTCAATTAATTAACAGTCCCAATAAGAACAAAAGTCGCTTTCTTTTCATTCAATGATTCACACTTTTTGACAGTAGGCTGTACAGTATTTGAATACACTTTGTGAAGCAGTGGTCTTCCGGTGGTAATTTGTAAATACCATTCAGGTCTTCAAAGGTTGTAAAATTAAAACATTTAACAGACAGCAAGATGCAGCATAGGAAGAAACTCTAGAAGCATCAGTTATGTTGAGATACAACGAGAACAAAAGATAAAGGCACATGTACAAGCAATATGATTTGTGTTTTAATGAAATGGGCTGCAAATGCCAAGAAAATATTGTACCTTTAATGTTAACAAGTTATTAAAGCTGACAAAGGTGCAGTTCTATTGTAAGAAAATCATCAAAATAATTAGAAACGTTAAGATTTTTTGAGCAACTTTTCTAGCAACTTTTAGATCTTTGAGCAACTTTTTGATTTTTTGAGCAACTTTTGAGAAATTATGAGCAACTTTTTTGACATTTTGTAGCAACTTGTGGACAGCCCTAGTTGTAGTGTTGGCGATAGTGGTGGTAGTGGTGTTGTAGTGGTAGTTGTGGTGGTGGTGATAGTGGTGGTGGTGGTAGTGGTGGTGGTGGTGGTGGTGGTGGTTGTGGTGGTGGTGGTAGTGGTGGTGGTAGTTGTGGTGGTGGTGGTAGTTGTGGTGGTGGTGGTAGTTGTGGTGGTGGTGGTAGTGGTGGTGGTGGTGGTACGAGTACAGTGCGTGGTATTGGCTTGTATACATACTAGTGTCTATGCTGAGTGTGGAATACTTAGTATCCCTATACTAACACTGATCAGAATACTGTCCAGCTATTACCACGGTATAGTAATATGATAATCTTACTGTAGGCCATTTGCACTAACAGCAGAGCGGATCCAGGATTTTGACTAGGGGGATTCGAATCGCCGATATTTTAGTAAAAGCAAAACTTCAAGAAAATTATTTTGTATTGTATGGGGTTCATAGTTGTCATTTAGGGGGTTCGATTGCGGTTTAGGGGGTTCGGACGAATCCTCGAACACCTCCAGATCCGCCTCTGAACAGGTCACGTGACCACAACCCTCTTAAATCAAGCACCATTGTCATAATGAAGTTCTGAAGTGAAAAAAGCAACTCTATATTTGTAAAGAGGCGAAGTTTCAGCTCAAACTATTTGAGACAGAAGAAATGGCATGGGATATAAAATCGAAAATTTCAATAGGACAATAGGATTTGTATGGAAAAATGTGCTAGACGGCAAGCTCGTGCAGTCCAGTACATTTTTTAGCTCAAGTACATAGAAACACTCGATTTTATATTTCAAGCCATTTCTCCTGTGTCAAAGAGCTGAAACTTCACGTTCTTACTAATATCGAGATGCTCTTTCCATTTCTGGAGTTCATTTTGATACTGGTGCTTTGATTTAAGAGGGTTGTGGTTACGTGACCTGTAAGTGCAAATGGCCTATTATACATTAATTGACTTTAATAGCAATATTTAGAAATAAATTAGCAATTCTGTAATGTTTATAGAAACGTATAAGTGTGATTATATGAATGTAGTGATCCCTTGAACCAGGACGCTTTCAGGACAATATGATAGCTGAGTAAAATCGATAATTACAGGGTATTTATTCGAACTAAGCTCTTAAGGGTCTCCTTTTGAGTCGACACCACTGAATGTTACCGTATTCAGCATGGAACTGATTGAGCAACGGTAGGCAATATTAGAAAATGTTTGAAAAATGAGTAAGGTAGTGGCGTCATGGTATGAAGCTATAGACAACACCCTTCAGTCAGCGTTAGACCCCAGGGTAGGTAGGTAATACTGAGAAAGCTAGCTGGCATTCTTGTTGACATCTATCATTCGTTTTGTGTGGCGTACCTTGAATCCACGCGTCACTGTTGCATGACTTGTGCGTTAGACAAGGTAATCACTGTATTTTGTTGCGTCATGTTTGAACGAGCTGCGGGGGACCTGAATCGAACGTCCGATCGAGAGCATGGATTAACGTTTCATTTCAAAGATCACAGGATAAAGGAATTCTTGTGATTACCTCCTAGACGGAGATTAAGGAAGTGGTCCAAAATGGAAGAAAACAGAACGAGAAGGATTAAAATTTCTTTCAGATTATTACACGTGTTTTGAATATTTGAGCAAATAGCTTCCAACTAGTTGAACTTCGCCATTGTTTGCTCTGCTTAAGTCCGTCGACGTTTTTGAACGTTCATAGCTTGACATTGACTCCTTGCTGCTCGCACGACATTCCTTTAAATGATCCATCTTTGTGAAAATTTCCGGCTACTTGCTCCTCTGCTGGTCTATAGCTCCTATAAAAAAAGCAAAAAGCTTGCAAACTTTTTTTTTTTTTTTTTTTTTTTTGTCATTTCTGGAGCACTTACTCGAAATCCGACGCAAAGTTCCTTTTATTCCACGTGGAAGAAATTTCTTAAACGAGTAGAATACAAAACAGTAAATTTTGTCTTTGTTTTTAATGCCTTAAGTGGGTGAAATCATTGGCATCGGGTTCCTTGTCTCTTGAAGACAAGACATTTATACGAAAAATGAGAACAATTTGTACTCTAGTCGAGACCCCTTAAGAACTAGTGTGTCATTTGCATCTTAAAGTCCGGCCTAACAATAAACATTAATGACAATCAATAAAAGACAAGCATGGGTCATTTGAACATTGGATCAATTTCCTATGAGTCAACTGCTGGTGATTTGTTGACGTGTTGTTTACAAAGTGTGATGGTACGATTGTCTTCCCCTTTCGCTTTCATCACGCCTACATCAATTGATCTCTTTACGTGATAACTCGCAACTATTCAAACTTACAAAGCACTAAATCGACTTATGAACACTGCCTCTAGAACGTTTTCACAGATTACTGTGTTTGGATATCCAAAGCACGGTATGGATGAACGAGACTGCGATCCATCGCAAGGTCAGGGAAAATGGCGGTATTTGCCTTGGTCTGTTTGTACAATTCACCTCAGACGGTCCCTCCCAGTGTGCCTGTAATTGGCCGCTATTACTTTAATTAAGTCTGATAAGTCGATGCCATGCTACGTATGCACGGTTCCTAGTCTTTGAACGCATAATGCCATCGTATAGACATGTATAACGCCTGCTTTCTTGTGGCCCGGGACAAAGAAGATAATCGGAGGGGCATCTCATGCTGTGTTGATATTGTCAGCTCACGCCAAGGAAGCTCTCTAAAATAGCCAGCCGTTCTCTTCTTGTCCAAAATCAGCATTATCTCTACCCCGTCTTGTATCATCGACAAATTACAACCCGTGCGAAACCGAAGGGAAGAAAATCTACACCATGTTTATTTCTTTGTTTTCACCGTTTAAGTTTTCCTTCTTAATTTTTGCTGTGTAAGTATTCAAACACGATTTGAATTCTAGAATTTTCCTCACGAGGATGGGAAGATTTTCTTCTTGAGATTTGATAACAACGACGAAACTTTTCTTAAGACGTTTTCTTCGTTTCATTTCGTAACAATTACTAACTCGACTGTTCTTTACTCCACACAGACGTGGCTATGTCCAAACCTCGACTGCATCTCCTTGGGTAAGTAATAGCGATCTCAAATCTAGCGCTGTTTTAACTTAGCCTTCGCTAAGCGAGGGTTGAAACTTCTCCTTTATTCAGTGAGGGATCTCTTTTTGTGTTGCAGTCAGCAAAGCCTTCATTAGATCAGCACGTATTGAAGGAGAGGACACGAAGCGACCTTAGGAGCCTTCCATTCTTAAGGGAGACTCAGTTGTATTCTCGATCGAGTCGTGGCCATTTAAGAATCCTTGGGAGAAAGATAGACGCTATTGGAGGAGATGGTGATCCATACGGTATGAAATAATATAGTACACTATCTAAATCCCTAGTATAGAAGATTTGATCGGAAAGTTAGGCGTTAGCGTTCGTATAAGGAACCCTAAGTGCATATCAAGGAAATTCATGTTTGACTTTCAGACTAGCACCTTATTTTCACCTTAGTCTTGATTCGTCTTAACCAAAAAACAAGCTCAAAACTTATCGCGCATCTTATGCTGCTGTCTTGTCTTCTCTATCGAAGGTCGCTCAAGATTTTTTTTAAGCGCTGCCAAACCTAACCTGCCAGAGTAAAGCCCTTTTGACTCTCGTACTGTATGAATCTTCAATATATTGAAAATAACCTTGCGCGCTTAGGAAAAGATGTTTTGTTCGCATTCGACAAGAAAATGGGACGCCCTATTTTAAACACTTCGCATCAGGAATTATTGCTGCTAGGATTTCGAAATCAACTGAATAGCCTGTTTTACATAAAATAGAGCAAAGCCTTAGGATTGTTTTGAGGCTGAGTTCAACTAACTTTGTCGCGTCAAAGCCGTAAGTCCACAGCGGTTTACGGCAAACGAATTCTGTCAATAAACACAACAAAGCAGCTTAACTGACGAAAATCTTTGTGAAGAAAATATGCTAGGTATGTTGCGTTTACTTTGTCTGAACACTTCGCACTAGTTTTACGAAGAACCAAATGATCCTTACTCCTTTGGAGTTACGAAAAATCTATATTGAAGTTGAATAATTGTGAAAATTTTAAAACAAACTAGGAATTCTCAGTGAAAGGAAGGTTTCATTCCTTACGCGTTTACGACAAGTCATTCCTTTATTTGTTTTAGTTAGTCTTTTAATGGAATCATCGCCGAAAAAAACTTAATTCATCTGACTATGTCAATGTAGAACAGCATTGCTTGATCCTCTGTTGATAGGATCATCGAACAAGAAGTGAAATAGTTAGCTGCAAGCGCTGAAACAAAATGCCTTTCAGATTCCTTTCTCCAAGATTTCGCGACATGATTCTTTGAAGTTCTCTAGAGAGACAATAGAATTTGAAGCCGAAAAGGAAGTTCTATTATCGATTTTGCTTACTTCGATACAAAAGAGGTTTCATCCGACTTTTCAAAACAGAACCAACAACGTCTCGCATAAAGACAACAACGCAAAAATAATATAATTGCAAAGTGCGAAGTCATGAAGTGAAGGCTGACTCCAAACACGCTCAGATTCTAAGTAAGTTCTCCAACATGCGAAATACATGTTTTGTCAAAATACCTGCATGACGCACAATCATTTATAGTCTTATTTTATTCCCTGTTGCAGCAAAACTGATTGTGGAATCGGACAACTTTGGCCGCGTGAAGATCAAAGGTGCTAAAACTCGCTACTATCTGTGCTTTAAGAAAAATGGCCGTCTTGTGGGGAGGAAGGTAACACTTGGATTATATGTCTTTTTCATTATTATATGCTCTGGATGTTTGAACAGTGGTGTGTACATAGCCTTAATAGGCAGGATCATATACATGTGCTACATACAAATGTTCGACACCATAACACGTTTTTGCAGGTATTTTATTGACGCCTTTAAGAGAGACGGCCCCAATCTGACCAGGGACAATAATAATTCAAATAAATCTGGAATTTGCTGGGCACATATCGTTTAACCTTGGGGTATTTTCTTGACATTGAATTAGAATGTTCAAATCAAAGTCCACAATCAACGACGAACAGTAAACACATCCCACACACTGACAGCTTTTCAAAAGAAGTCTTTGGCTGCTGTTAATGTTTCGCGCTTTCTAACGAGGACGCTTCTATTTTTGCGAGACAATGTTGTCTAATGCTGTACGCTGAATTTCTCCCTTGACGGAGAGCTATCTCGCATGGCTTTTGATGAAGATTCTTATTTAAATAGTTGCCATAGTGACAAATAACTTTTGGCTGACTCCATGAAAGCATTTGCTGTCAAGGGGAATTGAAGACCTAATATTCATGAACACTGAGACTTCATTGTCTCCGGCTACTGAATTAGGTCAATAAATTGGAGAGTGGGTCAGTTTTGAAGGTCCCAGCGATATATAGGAGCTAGGGCAGTTAGCGTATCCCCCCTCCCCTCCCCCCCAACACACTCACACATACACACGCTCCCAGTGGCCAGTGGCTTAAATTAAGCTGTAAACCCCTCACTTTTCGTAGGGATTCCAAAAATTTGATACTACCGTTTGCGATCAACCGTATAGCGTAAACTTTTTTACCGGTTGTTTCAAGTTTCAAATATGCCTGCCCTTTTGTAGCAATATTCAATATTGTAATATTCCTTTAATTTAATATTGATATCGTTTTAAATTTAATAGTCACAACTGCATTCAATTCAATAATTACAATATCTATTTAATAAAGCAAACTGTTTTTCATTCAATTTAATCCACTGATAGTTGTTCAATTTAATCAATCGTGACTCGAAAATGGCGCGAAAGAACCAGGCTCCCGCGTTTATCAAAGCCGCTCGCCCAGTGCCCAAATATTGAACGCTTTCACGGATTAAATTAAATGGTTATTGAATCGTAAATTTAAATGCAATTTCACAGATTAAATTATCAGTGGATTAAATTGAATGAAAAACAGTTTGCTTTATTAAACAGATATTGTAATTATTAAATTGAATGCAGTTGTGACTGTTAAATTTAAAACGATATCAATATTAAATTAAAGGAATATTACAATATTGAATATTGCTACAAAAGGGCAGGCATATTTCAAACGATACGTTGTCTGGTGTCGGCGGCATCGTTTATAGGCGTGAATGTTTAAGTTTTCTCGTGCACAACGACAACTTTTAACAGGACTAACTTTAGGTTTGTCTGTGGGAAATCGTTTTTGTGGCTACTGCCTCGTAGAGGCGTAGCCAACATGTCATCGAGTTGTGAGTGTCCGAGTAAGTGAATTCGGAACTATTCGGAAGATTTTCGGGCCTTCTTGATTACCATTCGGAACCAATCAGTAATGATAAGCCAGTCGACTCTGAGCAATGAACAAACTTCGGAACCAATCAAACCTTGAAAAACAAGACCCTGCGGGCAGGGTAGACTGGGCTGCCTTGGTTGTGCTTAGTGATTTGCTTAGTGCTGAGTACAAATGTCACTGGCAAGTTACAAACGTCATATTACATCTTCATGTTTTAAACACACGAGGAGAAATGTTTTCAATGCTAAGCAGGTGCGGTGTCGGGAATGCCTCTTTAACAATCTGTTTCCCATGCAGGCAACTGTAGAATAGGAGTGTATTTTACACTGTTCAAGCTGAGCGAACTTGAACTCACCTCAAATTCTGAGATGATCTGACGATTTTAGCTACAAATAAAACGGTTTTTCAAAAGTTAGTTAAAATTCCACACAAAGATACAATTGGAACTCCTGTGGTGTCTGATTATGCAGTTTGGATTTCCGGTTGACGTCATAGACGCATAGTTTAGATTAATAATTAACTAA
>WUAP02126245.1:5354-49124 GCA_015163945.2 Stichodactyla helianthus | reverse complement strand
GATTGACGGGGGCAAAGGAAAACATAGAAAAGGTGATGGCTTAGGTTTTTTTTAAAAATTAAAAAAACCCTTAGCCCCCCCCCCCCCCCCCCCAAAAAAAAAAAGCAGGTCAAAAAGTGGTAGGGCTTTACCAGTCCTTCCCTCTCCGCAGCCCCTGACTATGATAAATTAGGATATAAACTGCCACAGCCATGGGATATCACTTAAGGTTTTGCACGTATATCTCCAGGGGCAGATCCAGGAATTTTTTATGGGGATTCTAAGCATATACTAAGCAAAACCTGTTGGATAATCAAATTCTAGGATAAACAATCAGTTGAACCTCAGGTATGGCAGACCGCTCTGAACCACCTGCCCCCCTCCCCCACCCATTCCCTTGGATCCTCCCCTTATTTCAGTAGTTTTTCACAGTTAAATTAAACCAGTTCTTTAGTGTTCACTACATCAAATCAATGCTTTTGGGACGCCTGGAAGATGATTTTTAATGCTTAATATTTTCTAAAACGTTTAGAGCTCGAGGGTCTGACCAGGGTATGTTTTAGCACCTTTATAGAATTTTCTGAAATTCGGCAGTCTAATGTCGTTCTGTCCTGGTGGGGTAAATGTGATTTCAGAACTTCAAAATGTTCAAAGAAAATAATTCTGTCACTCAAATAATTAGCCAGCTTGAGCCCTCAAGAGCTTATTCTGGATTCACACACAGTTTTTACTGGCTACACTCCTCTGCAGTAATTTATAATTTTGTCACAAATTCCTTTCTGATAAACATCAAAGGAGTTGTGAAGGAGACTGAGTCTTTGGTATATTGGTTGAACCCAACAGGTACCTGGGCTCTGGAGAAGTCTAATATGTTTTCCTTTTTTTTCCAGGTCATTAGATTATTAGAAAATGAAGGTAAAAGACTAGAAAGACCAGATGCTTGCCCAGATCATGTATATAAACTGATGTTAAAGTGCTGGGATCTCAAGGCAGAGAACAGGCCCACATTTGAAGAGCTTCACAATATATTCAGTACAGATCCATTATATGCTGATGTTCGTCTTTTCAAGGGCAAACCAAGTTGATTATCATGTATATTTATTACTACTTTAAGAAATCAATAGACCTTTTCTGAATTCACTTTGATGATCACAAAACAATGGTTTAAAGACAAGGTTGGCCTTGATAAATAAAAGAATCAAGTTCAGTTTTGACTTGCAACCAGTTTTTGGTGATCATCCAAGCAAATTTGGGAAAGGTCTATTTACATTTTTGTTAGAGTCATATGAGCTGTAGGGATTAAGGTATCATTGAAATTTGCAGTTAGATTCAAATAGACCAAACTACTTGGGTGTAATGTTTTCCCATTTCAGACAGTTTGTCATCCTCTTGAGAATACAATTCTTTGTTTGAGGCTCATCTGTATTAATGTATCTTCTCAAGTGTTACTGAGAAAAAAGAAATAATGCCCAAGGGAATGACACATGTTCCAAAAGGAGAAAACATTAGGCCCAAGTGGATTTAGTCTATGACTATAGATACATCATTCATCACAAATGTAGAAAGTGTTTAGAGCAGATTTCGTGTGAGACTGTGAAAAAGTTGTGGTACGGTCAGTGCCCTAAGCATACCTTGCCTTGACTGTGATGATTTCTAGAATTTTGAAGTGCCTTGCCATGGCTTGACCATGTCCAAGCTGTGTTCGTGCCATGACCTTTTCACAGTCATACGAAATCTGCTCTATTGGAGACTTGCTTGAATACACAAGTCAGAGGATTAATCTTAGCTCTAACAAAGGTGTGACTAGCATATTTGTGGCTATCAACATGAGTACCAGTAGAACGAACATTTATGAAAACAGTGACTCGCTTGCCAAGGCTGGTATGTTATTCCAGGAACTATTTACACTTCTATCATGGTGGAGATCAAACATTTCCAAGGTGTGATAGGGTTGTAGTGAAAAATATTCCAAGACTTACCTCATGTGGGTAATAAAGGAGGGTTCTACCTTTATCTCCATCTGTGATGTGGCTATTAAGCATATAAGATTGGCATGTGCTAGAATGCAATGGAGTGAATTCAGAAAAAAAAAGGGTGGCCCCACTCTCTTCTTAGTCTCCATTCCTGATTTTGTTTCCCTAAATAATTAGTTTAGGGAAATGTTATGTCAGACTGAAAAATTGCAACCCTTCTTATTTTAGTTCCTAGAAACACCCATATATTCCCTTCAGGGAGAGAGTTGAAAATCATAAGGGGAGGGGTAGGGAGGGTCTGGAAAGGTTGTATATTTCTTTATAGGGTAGGAAGGAATGTTTTCAAACTGCATTTCCTGTGGGATATGATAATATTTTTTATAACTAGGCAAATCTAGAAATGTGGGCCTTTGGTTGCCATCAATCAAAATAATTACTAATTTAGGCAATCGATTTTAATTAGCAGTAAAGAAGCCCTTCAGTATAAACCTCCCAGTTAAGTGGTGCTTTTGATAAACAAAATAAATCACTACTGTTGTTTGGATATATGATCTTCATTATCATTAAGTTTGGCCAACTTTTGTTTTGATTTTCTCCTAGAATTATTCATAGCTTTATAAGCTAGAACAAACACTTGAAAGAGTGTTTTATACTCTATCCAAATACCTCAAAGTTGGTTAAAAAAACTTGGCTGATCCTCATTTTTTATCCCACTTTTCAGTCTTTGGTATTAGATGAAACACTCTTTTAAGTGTTTGATATATTATGCCTAGTTCACATTCAAAAATTGAATCTTTCAACATGTCATACATGTACTAAGGTACACATGCTATGTATGCACAGTATTTTCCCCCCTTTGTCTGCTTTTGATAGAAAGTTGTCATCCACTTCAAATGATTTATGTAGATGAAATAGTCAAGATAGAATATGTCAAAGTTTGGCTGTGCTTGTAAATGATAGTAGGCTGACAAACAGTTATTTACTGACATTCAGATTTATAATGTAAAGCCTGAAACAGGTAATTTTGACTAGTGAAATTATAAATATAGCTAAGATTTACTAATAAAAAATAGTGAGTTCAAGGTAAATCATAAAATAAAGCATTCAATGTTAGAAATTATTACAACTACTGGTAATCCACAAACAGCCAAAAATGTCCAATAAGTTTAGTTTTGCATATTAAATGTTTTACATCTTTTATTGAGCTTAGGGACTTATTGCAAATGAAGTTGGCTGACATAGAGGACTTTTGAGTTTGTTATGGAAATTGTCATGTTTTTTGTTCTAAACAGGTTTGACTAGTTTGCACTATATGTAAGGAAGTGTGCATAGTTTTGCTATTTTTAAGGCATGGGAACTGTTTCTTTGTGAATTTCTTCTAATTGTGGCATTGAATTGGCTGCTGCACATAATTTTACACTGAGGAAAAAGGAAATTGAATCAAATTGAATCCAATAAGTTTTATTCATTCAACTTCTAAAAATTATTTTCCTCAATCTTAAAAATCTCATCACTTCGTTGGCATATTCAGATTCCTTTTTAAGAACAAACACTAGGTCTGAATTCCATTACTGCTAAGTATGACTAGTCATTAATCAGTAGAGGAAGGGGGGTGCATTTCATTGTTACTATGATGATTTTTTTCAACCCCTCCCTATACAAGATGCAAGAAATAATCAAGCCATCCCCTTGAGGGATATCCTAAAAATGCCCTGCCAAAACACTCACAAAATTTTTGATACCCTTTCCCTCAAGGTACATAAAATATAGCAACCCTTCCCTTATTTGCACCCACTTCCCCTGCACTAATTAATCATAAATCCCTTATAAGAAACATTTTAAAAAATGAGAAGCAAATGAAAATGAAAAACAAAAAATCAAGTGAAAGAAATGCTGGGATTAACTGGAAATAATTTTTCCAAAAAAAACAGATGGGCAGGAAGAAGTATATGTAAATGTGAGACCAAGAAATTTCAGTTGTCAAAGTGATTTCATTCGATTTTAAAAGTATAATATGAATTAAACTTTAATGTTGAATGAAGTACTTTCTGAAGTGCTGTAAGTGGGCTACCTGTGTTTCAGTATAGTTTTGGATCTGAGATTTCCTGAGTTCTCTCGACGTTTTTGCCATAACTTAAAGATAAAATTCGAAAGCTTCATTAAAGAGGAAATTATTTCAATAGTACTGTGTTTAATTGATTTTTATTAAAAATTACTGGGGTGACAATCTCCTGTCCCTCCCCTCTCCCAAGTGTTGATGAAGTTGATGTGGGAGCGCAGTGTATGATGATCGGTCATACCTGACTTCTGTCTTCATCTTCCATGATGGCTTCGGCCAAAAAGAAACAGGACGAAAAGAACCTGAAAATACTCCGAGAACTCGCTTCTCAGCCTCACAACAAGAAATGCTTCGACTGCGGTCAAAGAGGTCCCACATATGTGAATATGACGATTGGATCGTTCGTCTGTACCTCGTGTAGTGGAATTTTGTAAGTTCTCTCCGTGACTCTTCCTTCGACTTTCGTAGCTTGTTTGAGACATTTGTCTGACGTTTTCTCCCTCTCTTCTCCTTCAGACGTGGTTTAAATCCACCCCAGAGAGTAAAGTCGATATCCATGACCAGTTTTAACCCTCAAGAGATAGAATTTTTGCAAGGAGCGGGAAACGAGGTGAGACGGTTTGAAAATGCTTGTTCCAGGTACCGTTTGCCTTCGAAGCGTTTTTACCTACATGAAAGGAAATTGAGCTGCATTGTAAGACATAATAAGGTTTGATTAAACCATATATCTTGTAAACTGAAGATTTAGAGATGCAGGTTTTTTAGCAGTGGGTTATATTGTTGATCTAGACGGACTAATAAGATTAAAAATAGCTTGGACTGTCAAGCATAGTGCTTGCCCACCGGCCTCCAAGACGAACTCTCTTCCTTCTGCTCCAGTTTAAGTACCGATGATTACCTTGTTAGATTTTTGTCTTTTGGGGATTTTTATAAAGCATTTTAACCTTGTAACTAAAGACTAATCTCTATAGTAAGACACAAGGGATTGATCTTTCTTGATTTCTTCAGAAATAATTTTGTTTGCAGAGAACCGTCTGTTGAGTTCAAGTCAAAAACAACTCGCGTCAGTAGCAATGTTTCAGTGATATTTTAGCATTCCTAATGTCAGATAAAACCATACTTTCTCTTATAACTATAATCTGTTCCAGCATTTTACTATCAACTTAAATTAACTTAACCAAAATTGCAACAATCTCGAGTAATGTTTGGAGGGCCTTGTTTATAGCAAAATCCCCATTTACGCCTATAGCACTCGATCTCTTGAATAGTTTGATATATTTTCCCCCTCTGAGCACGATGCTTACCCACTCGATATTATTAACGCCGGATTCAGTCAAGTTAAATAAGCTGTTCACAGACTGCTTCCTAAGCCCTTGTGAACTGAATATTTGATAAAAATAAGATAAAAAAATCCAGACTCAAAACTGAGTCACAAAAATTTCCCATTTCCTTTCATTTAATTCTTATATTTCATTTTTTTAAAGCACATTTTGGTATATTATGTGTCAGATTCCCATAGTCAAAATTATTTGAATAGCTAGTCATTTTTTTTCTGAAAGCTTCATTAACCATGTCGAAGTTTATTTATAGTACTATTTGTGACAAAGAGTTGAAGTTTTTGATATCTGCTGAGCATTCCTCTTGATTGTTCCATTAGAAATTTATTCCTACCACCAGTTTGTTATTACCTCAAATGCCTTTGACACTAGGCATAAATTCAGTCCCTTGTAATAAGATACAGAGAATCAGATTGTGAAATTTCTGTAGAGGCACATCTCCTGAGATAAGAACAATGTCTACAAGAATGGATAGATTCATGAAGAAGGGAATTGTAGGCCATTTTATGGAGATGTTGCAGTTTCATTTATTCATAGCTTGCTTTAGCACCAGAGTGCCAACCAAAAATCATGTGATTTTGCTGTGCTATTTTTACCACGTCATTCAATACTTTAAGCCTTGGAATTCTCTACAGGACTCCTAAAAGAGTATTCGAATACTTGAAATTTTGATTAAATTGGAAGGTTTATATTCTTCTATTTGTTTGTGCCCTGAAGTAACATGTTATAATAGACCTCTTTAGCTTGGGGGTAATGTTTTTCCATTTTGGATTACATGTCATTCCTTTGGGTTTTATTTCTTTGTTTCTCAGAAATTCTTGAGAAGATACATTAATATGGATGTACCTGAAACAAAAAATCTTATTCCCAAGAGTATGACACATGGTCTGAAATTGGAAAACATTATGCCCAAGCTAAAGCAGTCTATTGTTGTTGTTTAATAACATTACTTGACTTCTTTGTAATCACTCCTTTCTCTGCCCAAAATCACACAGGAGGCCCATTAACAAATCATTGCTTATATTTCAGATGTGTAGAAAGACTTGGTTAGGCTTATGGAATTCTGCAAACTCTCCAGAACCTGAATCTAGGGATGAACAAAAAGTTAAGGACTTTATGATTCAAAAATATGAGCGACGGAGATGGTATATTCCTCCTCAACAAGTTAGCACATCTTCAAGTTCAACTAGTAACTCTGTGCCAGAAGCTAAACCACTTAAGCAATTATTAGGAAAAGATACACCAACTATACAAGTAAGTCAGATCTGTAGTTCCAGCAGATCTCCTATAGAGTGGATTTTGTATGAGTGGAAAATTTACAGTACTGCCTTGACATACACACAGAGTAAGGTATTATTTTCTTGTGAATCATCCAATCACAATGTGTAGTATGGCAATAAATTTACCATTGTGTTTCCCACTTGTACAAAATCTGCTCTATAGGGGGATTGCACTATCCAAAAGGTGGTCTAGTTCATTCTTTATGAAATTTCTTGTTATTTGTGGTTCCATGAAGGTCTCTTTATGGTCCATATAATATCTTATAAGGGGTAAATTGGGCACATACAGTACACCAACCACTTATAACATTATGCATATTTAGTTTTTCTCTTAGCTATATATCATTGCTCTCTTGCTTTCTCTTTTTACAGAGTTCATCCGCAGTACAGAATACGACTAGAGAAAGACCTCGCACAGTCAGCCAATCAAGCTTACCAAGTGCTGTGCCTCCTCCTGTCACGTCAGTTAGTGAACCACCACAGCCAGCTCCTCAAAAACCTGCAACATCATTTGATCTTTTGTCTGACTTAGGAGGGGATCCTTTTGCTCAACCAAGCCAACCTCAAGGTAATTCACGTTCATAGACTAAGTCAAAAAAATATCTTCACCTATTAGGGCATCACAGTCTTGCCAAAGGAATAAACTTCTTGATTTTTGGGTAATTGTTTAAATGTAGATTAGTCTTCCTAAGGGTGCCATATTAACCATATAATTTTTATTGATCAAAATTTGTTTTCATGCTGTAAACTAATCAAATATTTTGGTTTGGTGGATGTAGCAAAAGTAGCTATAGAGCAGTAGAGCCAAGAATTGAAGATACAGTGTACTTGTGATTGTGATAAGCAAAGCACACAGTTACTGAAATAGCTGTTAGCAATCACTGAACTGTTTATATGCTTAAAATAATGGATGTCAATGGATTCCACTTCATGGGGCTTCATTCTTAAAATGCTTGAATCTTTTTCTCTAAAATGTAATTTCTCTATTATTTTGTTAATAAGGCTTAGGTACTTTGTGACTTGACTCTGTTATAGGATTTACAGCATTTGGTTCACAACCCCAACAACCTCAACAGTCTGGAGGATTTCCTGGTTTCGGTGCATTTACTCAGCCTCAACCAACATCACAAGCACCCTTTGATCCCTTTGGATCTTCACAACCCCAGCCAGCACAACCTGTACAGTCTGGGTTTGCCAATTTTGGCCAGCCGCAACAGCAGCCGCAGCAGGCACAGCCATTACAACAGCAGCAGTCAAGTAGTTTTGATGTGTTTGGTTCTTTTGCATCACCACCCTCTTCAGGTATTAAAGATATAGATTGCTATAAAACTGCCAAGTGAAAAGGATGAATCAGCTTTCTTACTTGATCATCATTGAGCTCATTCTCCATCTAAAGGACCAGTCATTAATTAGAGGGGGAGGGCTGGTGGAAATTGGGGGGGTCATTATTTTTCATGCAAATTCAAAGGGGAGGGTCACAAAAATCTGTGCTGGCCTTTGAGGTAGATCACATAAATTTATGTATGATATTATGGGGGCCAACAATTTTTCTGCAGTAGGAAAGTGGAGGGCCTCTTAAAAACATGCACATCAAATGGAAAGTGCACCAGCCCTCCCCTCCCCCTGTCTCAAGGAAATTTAAAAATCAATGCTATGAGCATTTAATTTGCCTAGATCTTTTGCAGTGATACAAAATTGTAAGTAAGAATTAATAGTAATTAACTATTAATATTTTTTATTTAACAGCACCTGCTTCACAAAGTAGTACAGCAGGCTTTGGACCGATGGTGTCTGCTACATCTTCATCAGGTATGCCCTCCACAAACCCACCTCAACAACAGTCAGGTGACAAATATGCAGCACTAAGTGCCCTCGACAGTTTATTTGGCCCCCCCCAGAGCACCACCGTCAGCTCTAGTGCCACTCATCATACAGGTACATCAAGTGGTGGGTCTGTCTTTGGCAGCAGTAGTGCTACATCAATGGGCATGTCATCAGGGCCAAACCCATTCGCTGGTGGAGGACAACAGCTTACACAGCCTGCACCTCAGGCTGCAAACCCCTTTCAGGGGCTCGGCAATGTTGGTAGTTCAGGAGGGGGATTTGCACAGATGAATGGACCTGGTAGAAGCATGAGTCCATCCAGTAGTTCAGCAACAGGAATTACATCCAGTGCTGGCTTTGGTAGTTTCAATAGCGCCCAGCCCTCAAGTACTTCATTTGGTCAACCAGCAGCACAGCAACCCCAAGCTATGTCAGGTTGGGGCAGTATGGGAGGACAGCACAGCATGGGCATGCCTGCTAGTAGTGCCAATCAGAATCTTAGTTTTGGTGGAGCTGGTGCAACAGTTATGGCTGCCAATCAGTTTGGTAAGATGCCGAACCAGCCCAACCCAATGGGAGGTCAGGCTGGTGGGTTTGGAAGTAGCCAAGGCATGCAGAGTGCTTTTGGTGGAGGATCACAGATGAGTGGAGCTCCACCAGCCTCATCAGCTGGCTTTGGGCAGTGGGGTCAGCCCAGTTCGTTTGGAACCCAGGGGGTAGGACAGAGTAGTCATATGGATGGATTTGGTGGTCAAAGCAGTGGATTTGGAGGACATCAATCCAGCTTTGGAGGTCAACAAAGTGGTTTTGGGGCACAACAAAGTGGATTTGGAGGACAGCAATCAGGCTTTGGAGGACAGCAAGGTGGATTTGGAAGTCAGCAGCAAAGCAGATTTCCTGGTCAAGTGGCAGCTGGTGGTGCTGGATTTGGTGGTCAGACAGGAGCATTTGGTGGTGGAGGGATGATGGGAGGACAGTTTGGACAGCCTCAACAGCAGCAACAACAATTTGGTGGATGGAGACAACCGGCATCACAGCCAAACCCATTTATGGTATGTAATATCATCGTCAGAGTACAATTTATATCTGGTATAAAACTTATTACACAGATCTCACTGCTATTCCAAGATTGCAAAGTGCTGCATCCCAGCGTGTTGAATAAAGGCTTGGACACACATTGCAATGTTAACTGTGACCTTGCTTGCAACAGGGAAATTGTGTCCACCTGCAAAAGTAGAACATATTTCTACTTCTGTGACATTGCCAGCAATATCATATGCAACAGTTGCACAGATGGAGACACAGTACTATTTCCCACTGTGAGCAATGTCCCAGGTAAAGTCACATTGTGTGTCTAAGCCTTAATTGTAACCTTGCACGTTGCAGAAGGTGATGCAGCAGTAATATTAAGCAAAACTTACTTTACATTTCAGGGTGGTGGGGGGCAACCGCAGATGCAGCAGCCATCTACAAACCCCTTCATGTAAAACCAAATAACACAAGATCCGACAACATTTGTGCATCAACATGAGTTATGGAGGAAGAAGAAAGCTAAGTCCTAAGCCGAGAGAGAGTGTGTGAATATATTATGACTGAACGGGCGTGTAGTTGATTCTTGGCACAGTGTTGATTGATGTAGACAGCAAAGTATGACAGGCAGTAAGTGTACCATAACAGACCAATCAATACGATCATAATGCACAGAACAATACATAACAAGGTATCAACATTGTAAAAATGCATTTCAGTTGCAGTGGGGTTGGAAGTTAGGACTTTTGTTGTGGCATATGTAGTAAGGAAGTTTTCTTATGAAAGTGGAAAAAATTATATGGTGCAAATATACCATATGTTGATGGGGGTTATGTTGTATAGTATTCCAGTATTCTTATTGGATTAACCCAGTATTCTTATTGGATAAACTCACAATACATAGAAAAGATTTCATATGACTGTAAAAAGCTTGTTGGATGAACACAGTCATGACACGGCAAGGCACATCAAAATTCTAGAAAACATCAAAATGGTTGTGTTGAGGCACATTTATGGCACTAATTGTTCTGCAAGCTTTTCACAGTCATACAAAATCTGCTCCATTGGTTTAGCAGTGTCAGATCTTGCTTGGTCACTAATATGGTTCACTGGTTGTCAACATTTCTGTACCATAATAATGCTGCATCCCACAATGTTTTGCATCACAAAAAAGACTATTCTAATATATAGTAGTTGCAGTCATAAGAATCTGCCCTAAGCACTTACTGCAGTGACTTAATCTGTTGGGAGTCTTGATGGTTTTTATTGCAATGCAGTTGTGCAATAATAAGTATAAAAATGACCAAAAAGAAACCATTAATAAGTGAACAGTTCTTTAGTTTGTCAAATAATGGGAAAACTACAACTAGTTTTATGAGTTATAGACACTATTTGAACCTGTATCTAGTTCTTTTGTGTAGAGAAGAAATGGGATGGACAATCTGTTTTTGAAGCTAGTTTTTCAGCATATCAGACTTATTTTTAATTTGTATCAAACAGTGGTAATTTTCCTTTTAATAGAGTGCATGCCATATATCTGTGAAACAGTTACTAACTAAATAGAGCACAATAGTATTTAGTTATCAACTATTTAGTTATTGACTAACTAAGAATTCACTTGTGCATGAACCACACAAAGAAACACAAAGAGTTCTAGAGGTATGTTGCTTTTGTTCTCACCGTTCTGCCTGAACAATATCTGCTATTTGTTACAAAATAAAGGCAATTGCATACAATGAATCTCAGCGAACTGCTGAACTGAGACAAAAAAACACCTCATGATTTTGTGTCGTAACGTCTACTGTCATGCCTAAAAACATTGATGGATATGTAGCATGCATTCTTAATGAGCCATAAAAGATGCCTATTGATAATTGTTTTTAAGTTCTTTAGTTAGCAACAAAATAATTTTTGTTCATTGTAATGGACAGACAACTAAAAATGTGAGATAAATTTTCACTTTGAGGACTATAATGTACATGTCCATACATGCAAACACAGAAACAAGTTGTCCAATCCCAGAGAATTTTGAGACTTAGTATTTTTTTGCCATACCCAGATGTAAATGTACTTAAGTCTTGGATGTCTTGCTGATGTATTTAGTCTTGCATTTTGTCAAATAATATGAATTAAATCAATAGGATAACAGCTGGAGGTTTACCAAGGAATATACTGGTGTAATCAAGAAATAGGGTAGCTTTTTTCAGTGAAAAAATTCACATGCCCCATAAAATTAATGTTTTTGCAAACCATAAAATTTCTGGCATCATGGCTTCAAGTGACAAAACGTAACAACAGTTTGACCAAAGCCAGGACATTAGAAGTTTAGGTGTTTTGGTGTCAGAAACAGAAAGATTCTCATATGTGTGCAATATAGCACATGGATGAAAATATAAAAATTAAGGATCCTTGCAGTTAGGATAAAAAAATTAGCATTTTTTATCTTTGCTCTTGACTCAGGATTTTCTTTTTACTAGTAACATATTAGTCAACTTTGATTGCTTTACTACTGCTGGAAATTTTCAAACTTCATTCATCATTAAGATAAGTGAATTATGATTACAAATTAGGAGGGGAAGGGAGGGTGCAAATTTTGATCAAAATGTTGTAAATCATAACTTTCCTATGTCATAACCATGGAATATTCTTACTGCAATTCTCAACATTCTGTGAAGTTGGTAGCTGTGAGCTGCCCGTTGGAATTTGGCTTTTCACTGCCACTAGTCAAAAATATAAAAGCTTCCAAGTGATTATTTTTATTGAAGACAGCGAAAAACCAATTTCACAGCAAGCCATTGAAATGTCTGAGTTTGCAGAATAATGAGAATCACAGTTATATTCATGGATGGGCTTGGATTGTCATGAATATCCTTTATGCAATCCTTTTCTCCTTTTAATATGGGATCATTCTCTCTTACCATAGCTTGTTATTTTTCCATTCTCTTATATAAGACTTGATTTAATTAAATTTATTTCCATTTATATTTCTGTTTATAGACTGTTTTGTAACTTTATTGCTTGTAAGTGTGTTACCCCATTATTATAAAGAATAATTAGTTTCTTTAGGAATAAAATAATTGCTCAATCAAAATTTTCTTCACATTTGAATACAGCCCTCTGCTTTACTCTGCAAGGTGACAGACCACCAACTGTATTAGCTGGCTGCAATGTGCCATAATGATCACTAGCTACGTGTCTATTGTTTGTCTGTCTTTGTAGTAGTTTAATTTCTTTAGGGGTTTATTGTCAGGTAGTAGGGAGTTTAAGATTGGATGGGTATGTTGGCTGTGTTGTGTATCAAAATGGAATAGACTAGATAGAGTATGCAAACTTAACTCAAATCTCACTAGCTGAATCAAAACAGTGGCATATGTATTTACAGACATGGGTATTGCAACTCAACCCAGACTATGAATTGCAGTCAACTGCAACCATCTGTTATAGCTTTCCAATCTTAAACTCCCCACTTGTATTTCATCAAAATGCACAATCCATTCATTTCATTTCATTTGTAGAGTTTAAAAAAATTGGTTTTCCTTATAGGTGAGATTAATTACATCATGATGAAAAGTAGCATTAATGAAGTTGCAAATATATTTTTGCATTGTAAACATCAATCCATATGAGATATAATAAAAGTAATGCCTAAAAACAGGCACTTTCACTTTGTTGTTTGGACTGTTTCTGTTTAAACTTGACTAGACAAACTAAATCAGCTGTTTTGAAATCTTTAAAAAGTGGAATGTGGCATGTGTACTTGCCAGTTTGGCTTTATCTCCAAGTTATTAAGAATACCTGCAAATATTGACATCCCAATAGCCAAAACAATGCTCCTATTCAACCCTGAGCCTAACAGCTCCCAAGAATGCAGAATAGTGGTTCTTAAACCAAGGTAAACCTTCCAGTTTACAGCCTTATTTCCCCAAAGGGCTCACAATAGCTAGTTATGGAGGGCATATGTGGCACAGTTTAGGATTATGCTTTTGTGTAGCTTTCCATGTAGTGTGCTACAGATGCTACAAGCCTTGGTTTCAAGATCAAGGAGAGAGATGTGTGTTTTAGCTAGCAGTGCCTTGGTTGTGTGTGCATTGTTCCATGTTCCATTGCTTACGCCTTGTGTCTTGTATCTTGTTATATAAGGGTGAGAGTACAGCATGCATTTACCCAAAACAATGAACAAAGCTACAGACACTGATTCTTTGGATGCTACAGATCTGCAATTCTACAGTCATTACAGTTAAGGTGGGACTGTTCCAAAGAATCGAATGGATTCAAATATTGGCAGGATATCCCTGCCAAGAGACCAAGCTCCTGGCAATGCAGGGAATTGATCCCTCTTGAGAGACAGATGTTCATTCATTCTGATGGCAGACTGAGTCGAAATTTAGGAGTGCTTTTATTTAAGAGAGTGCTTTAGCGCTTCAAGTGAACAAACTTGCAGAGAGAAGAAAACCAGACAATCTAGAGAAACCCCCTCAAAAAGCAACTATACTCACTTGATAGAGGATATAAACTACAATGAATGCCACTCTTACTATTATAATTATTTCAGACTTTTTTTCTGGATGGGAAAAACAAAATGGAAAACCCAATCACCCTTCCCTCCCTTCGTGTTTCCGTTGATTCCACAGGTAGACCAAACCAAATATCACAAAAATACAAGTGAAACTTGAAAGAAGAAAGAATCCCTTTCTTTTTTCGCAAGATTATTCGGCCAATCTACAAAAGGTATTCTAAAAATATGTTAATATTTGTTTTTCCTGTTTTTCTGTTTATGGCTAAGTCATTCCGGATGTGAGCTGTTCACATTCCACAACTGAAGCATGAAAAGCTGTATTTGAACTTTCATACCCGCCCACAAAAGCATCCCGTTATTCTCGTAATACAGATATAACTGTTAGAAAAAACCTTTGAAATCCAATGAACTCTTCGTAAATACTTGCTTCGGGGACTAATTTTTATTGAAGAACGACAAAAGAAGGCCAGTTTTTTTTTAATAATGGAGGGCAGAGTCCAACGCTTACAAAACTGGCTCGTGTCTTTGGGTTTACTCGACAGCCGACAACAAGATGGCGAAAATACCGAAAAAATGTTCCTGGAAAGACTCCATAACGGTACTGTGCTGTGTCAGCTAGTCAACAAGTTCAACCCTGGAGTCATTGAAAAGGTGCGAGGGTATTGTTTTGTAGAGAAAAACACGAGAAGCATTATAATTCTGATGTAAATAATCAACCTGAACCTGCTAATTGTTAAATTTGGTCTTTCGGTTTCTTTGTCTTTAGATTCACGAACCACCAACTACAGAACAAGAACGATTCTATAACCTAGAGGCTTTTTTGAGAGCCTGCCAAGAAACTGGAGTAAAATCCGAAGAGGTTTGTCAGTCACGGAGTTAATGTGGCATTATGCTTATTTAGAATAAACATAATCTAGCAGTTTGACATTAATATTTCATGAGGGCCATTGAGCAGACTCCGACTTTATCTTTGACTGATCCAAGAGACAAAACTCTACGTTTTCTCGTTATGTATCGTTAGGTTTTCGCTGTGAATGACTTGGAAAGTGCAGAAGGCTGTGAACAAGTGCTGCGGACTCTCGAAAGCCTAGAAAGTATAGCAAATGGTAAGAAAAGTTGGCATGGTGTCGTGTTCTTTGATGAATCAAGGTGAATGTAGAAGCGGCCATGTCGAACTGGAACTGTTCCGTACAGGAATGCATAAAGTCAAAATTCTTCACCAAATTCACTTTAGTTGGAGTAAGGATTGGCATAATGAAAAACTGAAACTTCAGCGTATTTAATACATTTAAATTTCCGGTGTTTTGTCATTGAATAAGGTTAGTTTGCAGAGGTTTTGTCTTGGTCTTTCGCTTGTAGTTCACTTTACGTGTTCGACTCGTTATTCAAAAGTACGTCAAACCGTGATATCTGGACTTTAAAAACACTTATTCGCATGGCTCTTTCTTCTTCTTCGTATCAGCTTCGTTCTAACTGGGTTATCCCAAATGTTTAGCGTGTATTCATAAGAATTTGCAAAGGTTTTTGTAAGGATTACAAAACATTAAATTTGCAGGATATCAAGATCGTCAAATCTCTTTGATCTGTGACTACTTGATAATAAAGAAAATATCGCAAAAATTCTCTGTTCTTGATCGTAACCTGGATTATCGTTTCACGAGTGCTTGATTATCGTTGTAACTGCTAAAATTTGATGAGGTTCAGTGAAGTTCAAGACTGTGTTTCGGCTCGACCCGGAAATTATATTCCTGCAGTGAATTTATTTTGGTTCCGAAAGAAATCGTGTTGTAATAATTATCCCATTCAAAAAGGCAAAATTTCATAGATTGGTTTGAGCAGATCTTGACTAATATTTAGACATTTTAATCATTTAATCATTGACAATGATTCCTATGATGATAATGATAACTATTTGACACTTGATTGACAGGTGCCAGTTTTTTGTCATTAGTCAAAACTGAAAGTAATTGAGCAAAATGTTCAGTGCGTCCTTAAAGCAGCTTACTGTTTCATTATGATTTTATGTTTAGTCATCACATAACATTTATTTAAAGATCACTTTGCAAGCACATGTGATAGAAATTTTTGTTTGTACATGCAAAATCATCACTTCACTGTCAAGAATTATGCTTAAAAAGCTGTGTAAAACTCTTTCATCTCATCATGGCAAGTATAAACTCTTATGCCTTTTCATATTGATAATAATTGTTTGGTTTAGTGGAGTTTCTAAAGCACTTGAATATTGAAAGTTTCATAGTTATTTATAGCTTTAAATCTTAGAAATGTTTTGAGAAATATTATTTGAGAAAACAAACATAATATTGAACATGCTGTACAAGAATTATAACAATTCTACATTAATGAAGGACAATGCTAAGAGTACAAAACTTCTGCAGTTTTGAGCCAAGCCATGTTGAAGCATATTCTATTTTACTTTCATTTTCTTCTTTTCATTCCTAAAAGAATATTATTCAAAAAGAACTCACAAATTTTAAATCTCTTTGAATTTGAATCTTTCTATATAATTTGAATCTTTCTTTTGTGATTTGAATCTTTCTTATGTAATTTTTTTTGCCGATGAAAATAGAAATTCTTGCTTAAGTATGATTTCATTTTTAATGATAATGTTAGGGAGATTGTAATGTTTGATCAGTATCTCAGAATCATTGTACTTGTATCAACCACTTCACAATGTTGTCAGACAACTACTACACCAGAAGAAAAAGCATTAATTATGCTTCTGTAAACAGTATGGACATCTAACAAAGCTGTAACCCTTAATTGTGTGACATATTTGGGTCTGATTCATAATCTAATAAATCAGTTCCACATCCCATTTTGTCTGTTCCTGTTTAAATCTTTTTTAATTGACAACCTACTCTGCTTTTAAAACCATGTGGAAGTCATTGTTTAGTACATAGAGCACACATGTCCTCCGTGGACACAGACAGTGGTAGATAGAATGTCTGAGATCAAGACAAGATAAAACCAGCAAAGTTTGATATCGTTATACTATTTATCTTGTATAAGTTTAAAGCTTGTATTTCATCAATGTTGATCAAAATGTTTCTTGGAAATTTGGAAATATTTTAATGTGTGTTTATGTACTTCAAGTATTTATCTTCCATGAAAGGCAGATACAATCTCTTCCAAAAGCAGAAAACAACACTCCTTATATTTGTATTCAGAAAGAAAAGAAAAATTATACATCTATAGAAACCAGTGGAAACGTTTGAGCCACTTATTTCTAGATATTATGTATATTTGAAACTGCACATTTGTACACTAAACTTGTTTCTCAGTTCTGCTGTATTTTACTTAATTTGTATACTTTATATGACATAATTTGTAGTATTTATCAACATCATAGATAAATAATGTCACTGTTGTGTACACCAATTACAATATACCCCTATCACTCAGAATAGCTACATTATGTAAGCTTAATGTGTTATCTTATGGTTGTAGGGCCAGGCAAGCTTCTTTTATTCTAAAACATTTTAAAAGTGCTCTTTCTTTCATATGCTTTAGTTCTTGTAGTTTTATCATGTTTTGTAAATATTTTTATTTGACATTGTTACTTCATGATGAATCATTGATTCCAAAATTAAATTCAGTAAAAATAAACTTTAAAATAAACATGTACATCAAAACAGTTCAATTAAGGTCATTTGCTTGTTTTTAGTCACTATGCTTTCTTATATTCTAATCTATGAAAGTGTTTTGGCATGTATGTTTAGATTATAAATCTTTTGACTTGGGTTTTTTTTTTGCAGGTCATGGTTTTGCTACTCATATGTCCAAGCCACCATTGTTAGCTCAGATCGATACTGATAACACAGGAGAAGGCAATAAATCAAACACCCTTGAAAAAAAAGTAAGTAGTGTTTACAACTTAAGTAACTATGTTACATCAAATATATACCCACCCACATGCTAGAGGCATTTTGATACAACCAGATGTGTGGTGTAAGATTCTCAAACCATCTACGTGTAGATTATGATTTTTTTATATTCTACTGAATTTTTTAAGATTGCAATTTTCATAAAGAAACTTGAAGCTATATATGTTTTATGCAAATTCACAAATTTGTATCAGACTTACAAATTTATTATTGCCAATTTCAGGTTTCCCCACAATGTTAAATATTCATTATATTTGGGAGAGATAATAGGCCTTTTCTCAAGATATGGTTGAGTGAGTCCTGTACTAGCCAAAGACTTGATTTCAGTACCTGCCACTGTGCACTGAGCTATGTACAAAACTGATACAATGGACTTTGCTTACAATAAAGCAAAGAAGAGATGCTGATTAAACAATATATAATTTACATAATAACACCAAGAAGAAACTGCAATGGTAATTAAATTGAGGCTTTGGCAAGTACAGGACTCACTCAACCATATCTTGGGAAAGACCTATTAATATTTGTGTTAGTGTCAGTGATACACTTTAACATGGGTATACCTCAATAAATAAACTCAAATTCTAAAAATGTGAATATATGTGAAAATTGATACATTAGTTTACAGGAGTACAAAAAATATTATATCCACATTCTTCCCTCAGTTGATGTTAGAACCCTTTACTCTACCCCTTCATTAAATCTCATTACTCCCATCTTAAGAGAAATTACCAGAATGGCAGTACAATGTGTACCTGATCCCAGAAAATATCCACATCTTCCTGCAGAAGGGGAGGTTTTCAAGGCTTAGTTAGGGAGTGAGGTATACATGACATGACATGTATATCTCACTCCCTAACTAAGCCTTGAAAACCTCCCCTTCTGCAGGAAGATATGGATGTTTTCTGGGATCAGGTACACAGTACACATCTAAATTTCCTAGAAATGAAAAGACAAATTCTTTTTAGGTGCTATGCAGATAAATGATGGATTTTGGAGGAAAAGGGGGAAAAATGCTAAACATTAAAAGTGCTTTTATCTGAAATTTTGGGCACTATTGACACTAAAAACTTTGATGCAGCTTATAAATTTAAACAAGCAATAAAACTATGGTTATAAAATAAATAAACACATTTTAAGTACATTAAAATCTAATTTAAACTTGAGCTTTAGCTTCAACTCTAACTTGCAGGGATATGTTTTGCATGACACACAAGCAAGGTGGAAATCATTACGCTCCAAAAAATGTTAGTTCATGGTTACTATAATTATTAAATATGAATTTAAATGTGCTCTTTACAAAAAATGATAAACCTATAATCACAGCTAAAACTAAGCTTATCTGCACTCATCTTACTTAGATATTTCATAACTTAGAAGCTTAAGTGCAGCTTATCTTTGTGTTAAAATGAAGGTCATGGTATCTTTAGGCTCTGAGCAAAGCTTGCAGCTTTTTGAGATAAATAAAAGATATGAACTAAAAAGGCTTTAAAAACCTGTCTACTGAATCTTGTCTAGGAAGAATATTTTCCATTTGATTATCATCATACCCTTGAGAATAAAAGTGTTTGAGTTACATTTATATTTATGTCTTAAGAGTTGCTGGTACTTAAATGTACTTACTAGAGTGATTTTACTAAACCTATGAAACAGAAACTAATAGTTAAAGTCTAATAGACAAATAAACACCAAAGAAAACAATGGAATTAGTGTCTACTGACATCTATTAGGCTAATAGCTAAATCCTAGCCATGCTGAGTGACGTATAAGGCAGCGCCTATCTCCGTTTCCATAGCCCTAGGCCACACGGCTACATACGTAGTGAAAGTCACAGCAGGGGGCTGGTCTGCTGGTGGCTCCGTGTGTTTAACTTCCATACTCCATACCATTTATACTGAGTACCAAGCTGGCAGGCAGTATGTTACATTTTTAACATCTTTGGTATGACGCGGCCGGGGCTCGAACCAGCAACCTCCCAGTCATGAGGCGGATACTCTACCACTAGGCCACATGACTGGTATAGATATATATTAGACTAATAAGTATAAGTAAAATGCTTTAGTTAAGAAGAAAACAATGTTCTAGAATATTATTCAATTTAAAAAGAATGTTCCCTAATCTTAGAAATAAAAGAAGTGCTACAATAATTGAACAATTAATTAATCATTAATTATTAATATTATGAAAGTTATCTTAGAGTCACCTCATTTAGGAATAACAATGTTTGTTGTGGTTTTCATCATTGAAGGAGATGACAGATTATGGTGGAGGGGTACGCCTTGTTAAGGCAACTTTCCCATTCCAGGGAACTGATGATGATGAGGTATCAGAATGATGTACCAGAGTTAATTCCATGCCATAGGCCCTTTAACATGGAGCATTGTGGTCTAGCTTGGGTACAAACTTCTTTTGTTCATCGTGCCTTATATGGTGTTATTTGTACCCAAGCTAGACCACAATGGACCTTGTTTGTCTGTCCCAGAAAAGGCCTATTTTCATTCTGTTGACAAAAAAATTGAAGTAGATACTAATAAGCCAATTGAAATACTAGCCATTTCTGAAAGGGAGTACAAGATTTTTTGTCCAATAATTTTCACTCTTTCGTTTTGTTTTCAGATTTGTTTTGTAAAGGGAGACATATTAGAAGTAACCAAGGTACAGCTGCTTACAAAATTCAAGAATGAATAATTTGAATCCTCTATGATCAAGGTTTTTTCATGTTGGGTGGCATTGGTGTAGTAGCTTGTTAGTGCTTGCCACTTAGGTTTGATTCACACCAGGGCATCCAATAGATCCAATACTGTAGCTTGAGTTTGTTGGTCTCGTGAATAATAGTCATGATGCCCTTAACCATGATGTCACACCATGACACCCCAACGTCACCCCCACAGTACATAATACCATATCAAACCCAGTTCTTACATATTCATTCTTTATTTTCTGCAGGTTGTTGATGGTGGTTGGTGGGAAGGAACTATCAATGGAAAGTATGGTTGGTTTCCAAGTAATTATGTCAAAGAAATCTCTTCAAGTAAGTTTCCTTCTCTTTTCCACTTCCAACTATCAACATATTGACTTTAGTTGTGGTCCCTAATTTACAGGGTGTGTAAAGGCAGGTGGAAAAAATCATGTGTATTCATTCCGACCCCTCTCCCACTTCCTACCCAGTCTTACCCCCTCCTATCCCACTCCTACCCCACTCCTATCCCCCTTCTACCTGATTCCTATCCCCCTCCTACCTGATTCCTACCTGACTCCTACCACCTTACCCTCTACTACCTGCTCTTATCCACTCCTACCCCTTCCTACCCCTCTTACCCCATCCTACCCCCCTCTTACCCCATCCTACCCCCTCACCCCTTCCTACCCCCTCTTATCCCCTCCTACCCCTTCTTACCCCCTACTACCCCCTTACCCCCTACTAACCCATCCTACCCCATTACTAACCACTATTACCCACTTCCTACCTCCCTTGGGTAATAAATAATGCCAGCCCCTAATGTAGTAATTTCTTTTGATTGATGAAGGCAAAAACCTACTGGATTGAAGTTGTTTGGGTTGTACAAATATAAAGATAATGAATACTGGAATTGTTTTGTCTGTTTATGAGCTCTTGGTCCTTGTCTAAGCTTGAATGACAGAGCAGAAAAACCTTATTATTTCTTTCATTATAAAGACATTTATCCTATTTTAAGCTCTATTTTGTAAACACGCTCTTTTGGGGCCAAAGAACAAAATATCAAATGTGACCAAAATTTAATGAATACGATTTTGAGATACAACGCCTTGTACTTTGGGAGAGTGATATTTTGATCAGCAGAAAAACTGATATTTTTGTGAATATCTCCAAGTAGCTTTACTCTAATTCAACACAAATTTGTCACAAGTTTGGAGCAACAGTGAAACAAATGAAAAGCTCATAGTTTTGACATAACACTTCCAGTTGAATAAAAAAAATCGTGAAAGTAGCAGCCTTGTCATTTTTCAACTCTGCCAGCTTGGATATTTTTGTTATTATATGGATTTCTCCATTTCCAGGCCCCGAGGTACCTGTTACACCTACCACTCCATCTCCTGATGCACTGTCTGCTAATAAAAGAGACAGCACAAGAGTCTATCATAACTTGGTAGGAAATCTTTTGTTTAGTTTCATCTAGTTTCATAGTGCATTCATTTCAGTGACCGAGGATCAGGACACCCTATGCATAATTTCACAGTATTTTGCCATTACATTACGATATGCTAAACTGGAATATTTAATTTCTTGTAGGTTGTTCAAAATATTTTAGATACAGAAAGGGCTCATGTCAGTGAACTTCAAGTAAGTGATAGTACAAATCCTGAATTCTGATTGGCTACTACTGGCCTAATTTAATTTAGTGATAGCCCACAACTAGATATTAAAAAGCAAATCAAAACAATAGTGTTTGCTTCTCATTTTGGCAAGGTTTTGTTAATTTTCTACTGCTGCCTGGCTAATTTGTTTATACTTAAATAATTAGACCAAGAACCCAAACAGACTACAAGTCAAATACACTATTGTCTTGGCCTTGACTTGAATCCCATTTAGGTTCTGGATCTAATTATTAAATATAAATTATACAGTATGCTTATCCTTTAGGATTGTTTTTTTCATTTATAATTTTCATCCTATTTCAGGCCTTGCTACAAAACTATCTGAAACCATTAAAATCTTCTAATGTGTAAGTCAGTTGTGTTAGTTTAATGGCAAATATTATAATAATTATGGATGTCAGCAGTTGAGATGCAAATGTGACAATAAACATTGTATTGACCCAACACTAGCCTCACTTCAATTTTAAGAATATCTTATCACAGGCTCAACTACAATGCAGCTGTTTGTGCTCATCAGATTCTCACTTTTTTCCCTGACTGTGCAATTTTTTTTTCATTTTTACTTTTTCTCAGCCTGTCTTCAAGAGATTTAAAAGTCTTGTGTGGGAATTTTGAGGAGCTTGTTAAATTCCAACAAAATTTGTTCAGTATCATAGATGAGTGTGCACAGTAAGTAAAAACCAAAATTTACTGGTACTGTACTCCACTGAAATACAATCTTGGTTCTGGTTTTGAATTGATAGTTTTTGCTTTTTCAATTCACAGCCAGCCTCTCAGTACTCAACGCATGGCAGCAAACTTCTTACAAATTGCTCCCAAGGTAATGAATGATTACTATATGGAATGTTGTAAAGAGAACTGTTGAACATCACTCCAGACATTGTACCCTGACAATGGGCATTGAGCCTGAAAGTTCAGTTACTAGATAGTAACTGAAGGTTGATGAAACATTTCAGCTATGGTATGATACCAACCTACATAGAAGTACTTGAAGAGAAAAACTGTTTTTATGACTCCAATAGAAATTTCAATTTAATAGATGTGAATAATAAATATAAATAAGTAAATAAAAATTTCAACATATCAAAGAGTGTCCATCAAATAGCTCATGGTGTTTCTTTACTGGATTTGAATTAGATGAAAGAGCTGTATTTAACTTACTGTGCTAATCATCCAAGAGCTGTGGAAATCCTCACAAAATACAGGTAAAATGGATTCTAAAACTCTATTTATTTCTCTGCCAATTCAATTATTGTAATGGTCTCATTGTGACCATGGTTGGCATAGTTTATAAGTTATCATCATCATCTTCTTACATTCAGTATATATGTACACAATATTGACTGCAATCTTCTTTCAGTGATGAGCTGTCGGCATTTATTGAGAGTAAAGGAGCACCAGCCCCAGGAATACTCACACTCACTACAAGTCTAAGCAAGGTATCCCCACTGACCTCTACTTCATTCTAATCCTGAATCTGAAGTGCTAATGAAATCTGATTTCTTTTAATGTTTAGCCATTCCGCCATCTTGATAAATATCCAACTCTACTGCTTGAGCTGGAAAGACATCTAGAGGTTGGTTTAGAAGAATTTTAGAAAACTGTTGTTTGGTTGTTGTATTATTTAACTAAACAAAAAATTACTTTTCTCAGCATTCTGTATTACCTAGCAAATATCCACCCCCACCCACCCCCAATGGACAAGGATTGATATAAGAGCCCCCAACACTACCAGGAAGGATGTTCCATGAGATAGTCATAGAATATACCCAACTCACAAACCTCCCCACCACTTGGGAAGTGTAGTCACTCTGCAGGGGAAGATATAAATATTTTCTGGAATTTATTCAAGTGTTGACAATAAGTGTTACGATAACTAGGTGTTTATGTTCAAATTTTAATTTAGGATGGACATATTGATCAACTAGATACCAAAAAAGCAATTGCTGTTTTTCAAAATATAAAAGTAAGTCGAAATAATTGCTACAATATACATTATACAGATCCCATTATGCAATATTGACATTGTTATATGTCATAGCAGGGAGCATGCCATGTTTATTGAAGTATTTTGATTTCATAATCAGGAATCAGGAATATTTTGATTGGTTTAATGAGTTGTCACCACTTCTATTCTTGTAGGGGTTAAGTGACATCATAATTGCCAAGGGTTTTTTTTTTGTTATGTCAACCAGCATGGCAACCACATCTTTTGTCTTAATATTTTAATGGTAGAGGGATGCAGCCAAGAATGCTACAATGGTTTTGTGCAACTTTATTTTTCACTTTCATGCGCACACCCCCCTCCCATAGTTCTACCCCCTTAGGGACTGTTTTTCTTTTTCAGGGGAGGTGACCAGTGGGATTGGGGGAGTCGTGAAAGAAGGAGCCAAAATGGCATTAAAAATTCAGGGGCTATATTAAAACAAAAACTTTGTAATAAAGAATATAACATCATTTTTTGTAAGTAAATGGCAAGATTTTTTATGTCTATGATAAGGTCAAGGGGGGGGACAGATTTTTTAAGTTCTCATCCCAAAATCTTCTCTCTTGCTTCCCAACTTGGTGATAAAAAAACAACAAATGGTCCGCAACATCTAGTTTGACATAAACAAGTGGGTTTTGGTTTCAGTGGCAAATAAATAAAATATGTGAACATAATTAATAATACATGATAATGATATCTCAGAACAGCTGTAGTGAAATGCGAAAAAAGAAGGAAACAAAGCTTGAAATTCTCACAGGAGACATCGATGGCCTTGATAAAGAGGTATTTCTGCTTTTTAAATACATTTGTTTAAACTTATATACTAACTTCATTAAGAGTTGTAGATTATTTTTTTATTATTTTTGCTTGAAAAGACAATGTGAGTGTCTATATTGCCATCTACTACAACAGTGATTTTGTGCACACTTGCAAATTTTAGCCTGTGAAATCAGACGTCCTTTTCACTCCCCTGCAGGGAAGCGATGAAAAGGACACCAGTTTTCTCAGGGTAGCAAATTCCAGATTTCATAAAAAATAGCTGTTCATGTTTTGGTACACCTAATTTTCAAAAGGGTTGTCATCGGCAAAGGAGACATTAAATAATTTTACTTTGAAATGGAAGTAGAAATGGTGAACTTCACAGCCCTGGAACGCTGAGGTTTTTTGCTCCTGTAAGATGGCAAATTTATATTTACATAATTAGTTCTGACTGTTCCATTTTATTTTAGGAACTTAGTAAATGTGGAGAGTGTTTACTGGTATCACAATTTTTAATCCATGGCAATGAAGGAGTAAGTGATTTTAGAACTGCTATGTGCAAACAGTGGCTGTCAGCTGACCATCTTTTTGAAGCTGAATCTTTGATCATCATCATTTTCTTCCTTGGCATCATCATCAGAATTGTCATCATAATTGTCATCAATTATCATCAACATCATCATCACTTTTGTCATCCTCATCACCATCATCATCACCACCATCACTACCATCACCAACATCATTACCATCACCATAATTCTATTATTTTTCTTTAACAGGAAGTAAAAGAGAGATATTTTCTGTTGTTTCCATCGCATCTCATTATACTCCATGTCAGCCCAAGACTTAATGGTTTCTGTTTTGAGGTAAATAACATTTCCTTCCTTTAAAATCTTATATTTTATTCTTTCATGAGCAAAAGGCCCCTTCATCAACACTTGCTTGTCTTCTTTTACAGAAAAAACATGACTTGTCAAGAGTCACTATACGACCTCTAGAAGACACAGAGGGAATCCTCAATGCATTTGAAATAAAAGGTTAACAGCAGTGCTGCACGTCGGTTCTAAAAATAGCCCACTTAATAGATGCATGACTCAGACAAACAAAATTATACTGAAAAGAACATGGAGAAACATACATTTTATTTCATTTTATTTTATTTTATTTTATAAAACATTGCTTATTTTCAAAAAAGTGGTTATTAAAAACCAAACGGCAGAAATTGGACTCAAGAACATGAAAAAAAATTTTTTTGAGGTTTGTTTGTCTGAGTTGTGACATCACTGACACACAGCGCTATTAACAGCTTAACAATTACCTTTTAATTTGTATTTAATTATTATAAAATAATCATAGTTGAAATGACATTTTGAACTATTTTGTTTGTCATCCATTTCCATCATTTTTCCTTTTCCCATTTCTTTCCCATACATTTTCCATTCAAAATCAAACTCCATTGACTATGTTTTTTTGTGTCTTCAGCAAGTGGAGAAGTAATGAAAGTATCTACCAATCATGCACCAGAGAAAGCAGCTTGGTTAGAAACCGTTTCTGAACTTCTTGGGCAAGAGCCTTCTCACTCGATGTCCAACCACAGCCCGAAGACTCTAGAGAGAGCAACCTGGGATCCAAGATATATGGGAAAAACAGATAAAACAAGTGATTCCAGTGGGTCACTGACTGGATTGGGCTTGTCTAAAAGATCTAATAGTACCTCTTTAACAACATCACATCAGGTATGGTTTGTTTAGTAGGTTTCATTTACTATGATGTAATAGATCAAACACAGGAAAGAGTGTTTCATCCAATATCCAAACACTGAGAAGTGGTTTCAAAAAATGAGGCACAGCTAAGTTATTTGACAGACATGGAGGTGTTTGGATAGAGGATGAAACACTCTTTCAATTGTTTGATCTAGCTTCTCAAACTATTGATAATTCTAAGAGAAAATCAAAGCAGAGGGTTGGCCAAATTTTATGCTAATTAAGATCACATATCCTAACCACTGTCACAGTAGTTATTTACTTTGTTTACTCTTCATTAATTATTCATGAGTTTAAGAAGCATGATGGAAGCAATGTTTATGAATGATACACTCAGTTCAACTTTCTTGACCTTTCTATCAAACCATCTTCAGTGTTTACTAGTTTGTTGAGTTTAGTTTCTTGCTTTTTCTGTGGCATCACTGCATCATTGGTTTTTATGTCTAAATATTTTGCATCATTGGTTTTTATGTCTAAATATTTTGCATCTTATGTTATGTGTTGTTTATATTGCAGCCTTCGACAGAGATAATACGATCCATGTCCACATCTCATTCAGCAAATACAGATATGACGTCACTTAGTTCCACTGCCCACAGCCCAGTTGTACCAAAAAGATGGGATTTCTCTAAACTAAGACCAACACCACCTCTTAGACCTGCCTATGCACTTGCAGCAAAAGAGGTAAATAATTAAAATAATTCCCATCGCATCATACTGAATGAAATCTGCAGTACATAGAGCAGATTTCATATGTCTGTGAAAAAGTTGTGGCACGAACACGATGTAGACACAGTCAAGGCATGGCAAGGAACTTTAGAATTCTAGAAAACATCACGGTCGTGGCAAGGCACACTTATGGCAATGTCCGTGCTGCGACCTTTTCACAGTTGTACAAAATCTGCTCTGGTTATGTATTGCTTGGGTAATGCACTGCCACAGAATCTGTAATTTGATTGGTTCTTATTTAATCACATAGTCTGTTTTGTTTGTTTTAATTAGGAATAAAAACTAGCCATATTAATGCCCTACTTTTCAATGTGAACACTACTTCCTTGAGAACTCTCTACTTTTCTATTCCAACCCTGAACTTGACTTAATCACTTTCCTTGCTTATGATGTCAATGACGTCAAAATATAGAACATTAATATGGCTAGTTTGTATCACTAATACAAACTAGCTATATTAATATACAAAGTCACCTTAATCATAATCTTTAGAATGTGATTTGCTTTCTTCTTCTTTTGTTCTGTTGTTTTATGTCTTGATGTTTGAGCCAATCCATTTTTTTGCAATCAAGTTTCATTTCTGGATTCAAACAATTTACTCTTAATCCTAGTTCTTCTTCAGCCTGTAGTGGATGACACCATTGCATAGCAAAAATTTATTTCTCATGAACACTCCTACCAAATCTGTTCACCTTTTTATTATTAAATTCCTCTTTGACTTATGCCATTATAGCATGACACATCAATGGGGCGTTCTGTCAAAGGTCTTTTACACTCCAATAAGAAAAAACAAGGTTTGTAACATCAAGTCAAACAGTTCTGTAATCGTAGAGTTACCTTTCAAATGTAAGGGCAATCATATCATTAACCACTAGTAAACAGGGGCAGATCAGGATTTTTTGAGGGGGTGCACCATTTATGTTCAGGACTCAAACACCCAAAAGTAAATGATGTTAAATCCAAAATTTGCTTGCAAGTACCTTATCTCAGGGGGGTGCAATACCCCTTGCACCCCTTCCTTAGATCTGCCCCTGGTAAATGGTTGTAAAATTGATAATCCAGCTCTCTTTTTCTCTCAGCACTTCTTTTTTTGCAACCATAAAATGACATTGCTAATTCAAAAGCTTTTTGCAGTGTGAGGGACAAATTCCACTTCCTAAATCTACTTCATTTAGTTCTAACTACACATAATTGTGCTCACCATCAACAAAAACAATATTGTAATCACTGATTCCTAGATGTGGGTTTCCTTGTCTTGCTATGATGATATTGGCACATCTGCTTCATTCAATCAAATACATAAAACTACCATTACAACAAGTTTTCCTCTGGCCTTATAATATTCTTGGGTTCTTTTCTGTTGTAAAATGTGGTTTTGTCTGTATCAGTCATTTGCAAGATTGGTGCTAATCGTCTATAGATTAAATCCAGTTAAAATGTAATATTAAAGTAAATTTGTCTTTGAATAATGCAAACTGTTCACTGAATCTTGTACAAGACTCACCATTATTCTCACAATAATTTTTTTGATAAAAATGTAATAACTGTGTGGTATAGCATGGTACATTATTCTCAGAGCTCTCTCTTATCTTTGTGGTTTCTATCTCATATTTCCCATGTTTTGCTTGTTCTTTACTTTACTTTACCTCTATATTCAAATCATACTATTCAAGGGATAAATCTGTACATATAACCAGGTTGGGCCATTCTGTTCATAACTTTACAATTTCAATATTAAACCTATCCAATACTAATTCATTAAATAACTCTAACAACAGCTTTGTAACAGCAAAACAAAAGGCTTCATAACAAAACTAATCTAATCTTAACAAATGTTATATTTTTTTTAAAAAAGAAAAATTATCTAAATGATCTCAATGTCAGTCATACTTTTCAAACACACTCATTTTTCAATTTTGTTAATCTTGTGTTTTTTACAAAACATGTGTGATTTAGCTTTGATTCAAAGTAGAACACTTTGTTTTTTTGTTTTGTCTTCAGATTTCACAGTCTTACAGTGTTTACCATTATCACATGGTGAGCAATCACCCACCTTTCCCTAAACTGTAATATAGACATGTTCTAAAAATAAAACACCTTATTTTGCAAAGGGCTTGTACAGTATGTTTCACATTAATCTTGACTTGCAGGTTCCAGAGCTTGTTGCAAAGTTCCAAAATTTGTCTCAAACTTCAGAACATCAAAATAAACTTTGCTGTTAAGGTTTTCAAATTAAATATTTGCCATACAAAAAACTGGAACTGTAGTTATCACATTAGCAAACAAAAGCAAGGACACTGCCTTCTCTTGTAAGACAAATTATTTTAATTTAAATGTGCTAAAATGTAAAAACTTCAGTTAAAATTTTATGATATCATGATATTTTTTATGGAAAACAAGCTCCTAGTTTGCCAGCAAAGTGTGTTTTGAAATCCCAATGGTAAAAGACAAATGTTAGGACTTTCCAGCACCTTCTGGAACCCATCGGGCAAAGGTAATGTGATATCTACTGCTAGCAATTCCTTATAATTCACTCATGCACAGACTTCCACTGAATTTAAACCTTTGTGTTCTTAATACATAAAATATAATGTATTTAAAAACATTAATTTTTTATATAAAACTGATAACTTGCAGATTTTGTATAAGTGGGAGGAGAGGTAATTTTGTTAAAAGCTTTAAGTACATGCAATAATAAAGTAAAATCGCTGTCGTTTTCTTATTTTTAACAGTTTTAATTCATAATTTGTTGTTTGACATTCTTTCTTGATAATCAACCTTCATTTTACCTTGTAATTAAAAAAGGGTATGTCCAAAAACAATTCTGGTTACCATATTAGCAGTTTACAAAATTGAATTTATTGATCATTAAATTTATAAATTATTTATAGATTATTAATAAGTAATTTAACTTTAAACTAGTCACAGAAAAATCTCTATACCAAACATTTATGCATTAAAAATTACCAGTAAAAGTAGTTACAATACTAAAATTTATTTGTAATTTAATAGCAATCCATGAAACTTATTCACTTTATTTATTTTTTATTTTACGTGATTATGCCAATTTATGAATAATATGATTTGCAATATATATGTTCTTAAGATATAAGAATGTATAGAAGACACTAAAAGCACTTTTAAATGTCAAAACTAATAATAATGATAAATATTAGCATGGCTATGAATCGTGTCAGCTCTGTAGCTTAAAAATAAGCTAAATCTTAAATACTGCCCTTCCAAACAGTGTTTGTCATAATATTATGCTAAAACTAAAAACTTTAAAATGATCGACCGTAAGATGCTAACTTTTCCTTGTAGGTTGTCTTACGGTAAATCCAATTTCTACTTTCAAAACTTGTACGACTCACTGTACATGTAAGTAAAAACTTTCTCTTTCAAGTCTACTAAATATTAATATTATTTTCAAACACCAAAAACCTTTACCGGTAATATTATTTTTTTTGGCCAGATACCTAATAGCATAAAATGTCTATTTAATCATAAATTTGAATTTTCTTTTTTTACAGACATTGTAACTTTTATTACTGTAATATCAAAATAAATGTTTATAATGGCCATGTAAATAATTTCCTTATTTTGTTATTTTTTCACAAGAATGAAAGATTTTTATACTTTAAGAAGAAAATTTTTGTTTCTTTTTCACTAAAACACCTGAATTTTATTATACAATTTTTTATTTGCATTGGAATCTCTTTTATTCACATTGATAATTTCCGTTTTTTAGTTTTTGTTTGTTTTTTTGTTTGTGTAAAGTCACAGTACTTAATCCTTATTTTGAGCCATTAAAACTCGCTTGTTTTGTACAACTTCACATTTTGTAGCCGATTCACATTAACTGGCAGATTTTACTTTAACCAATTATTTATTTTATAACTAATACTAATATAAAGTATTGAGGGCAGTGTTAAATAAGATAAACATGCTGTAAAAAGCTTCTGAATTGTTGTCTGATTGTGTTACTTCAGTAATATGTAGTCATGTGAATGCCCACAGACTCTGCACATGTGTGTTAACCTAATGATAATTAAAGGACACTACAGTTTCGGGTTGTATTGTTCCAGAAAATATCCTTTAAACCCCTTCCCCCCCCCCCCCCCCCAAATAATGTAAGGGAGATTATGACCCCACCCTAAACCACTCTCGGAGCTTTGGTCCCCTTGAAAACTGGCTACACGGCTGCTATGGATTATTTTCTGGACTGTCTTGTTATTCTTACATCCATCTTTAATCTCTCAAATGTATTATAAGACCTATTTCTAACAGATATTAGTAAATAGTAATTGTGAATTATGTGCACTGTATGGTGAGGTTTCAGTAAGTTGTCAGCTGACACCTTGTCAACCACTTGCTGAAACCTTAGCAACCAATTTCTGACTACTTACTAACTGCTTACCAAGCACTTAATTACACTTTGCTATATGGTGTGCATTTGACCACTTATTGACAACCAATTCCTTACATCAGTTCACTGGACAAACAAAACACATTCAGCCAAGGCTGCAGGATAGTTTCAAAGAATTATTCACATTTGTACCTCACACCTTCATTTGAATGCTTTGTGTTTGACCAGTGATCCGATGAATGGAAAGTGGTCAATAATTCATGATAGCCTTAGCATATGGAAATATTGTTAAGGTTGTAAAAAGGGCTTATCTTTTCTTACTAAAAAATACTTTCAGTGGAAGGGATTTTCTTAAACTTTCATTGACAAAGCTTATGTTATTCTGAAACAGTTTACAATGCAAACCTTTCAACTGAAAAACAAGCCAAAGAAAAGTATGACCAGCAACAATAGTAATCATTGTCTGGAATTATTAAAATCGAATCTATTTTCAGCTTGAATGGAATCTTTCAGTTGAAGGGCATTTTTGGAATAGAATTTAGTACATTAATAAGTTTTTGTGGAATAACCAATAAAAGGAAATCTGTAACACCGTGAAAAAAAGAGAATTATACTTAACTTAACTGACGTTTCGAGCTTTCGCCCTTCGTCGGAGTAAAAAGAGGAGTTTTTGTGAGAGAAGTTTTTGTGGGATTTATTCAGGTTTGTGATTTCAAACAGGCAAAGAACTTTATTACTTTATTATTGTGATTTCAAACAGGCAAAGAACTTTATTACTTTATAAATAAATCAATATATTATATATTTGGATCATAAATCAATATATTATATATTTGGATCCTATGTATGGTTTATTCTAGAATTCACTTAAACAGAATATAAAGCCAACATAAATAACTTGGGTTATAAGGATTTGGGATAATAGTTTCAATATTTTTACTTTATGGGAAATATTAATTATTAATTAGTTATTAATATGAACATTTTGTATGATAATGTTCTGTGCACAGGCCGATCTAAAAGTGAAGCAACAGATGATGACAGACATAGCCACTCAACTATATCAGGTATGTGCCAGTACCTACTCCACTTTTAATTCAAGAGGGCACAATTAAGGTAGCTGTACCATCACCATAGCAACCCACTGTGTGTGAAAACAATAGGAAACCATTTCAATATAACTTAATTTATACCATACTCTTCATGCCATACATTTCCCACTCATGGGGAGATACCTACATTGCCTGTCAGCAGAACATTATTGTTCTAAATCTCTCCTTCATTAATTAATTGTTTAGGTGGAAGTCATGTTCTTGAAGAAGACATGCTTATACTTCGAGTTATTGAGGCATATTGCACCAGCGCAAGAGCCAGGCAAACCCTAAACTGTGAGTTGAAAAAATGAACTTTTTAATAGAATTATACTTTCTTAACTGTCTACAAAACTTGACATCTTTAAGTTGGTGTCACTTGTATTTTTATAACAACTTTATTGATAATTACTATCATTAAAAAGGTCATTGTTTAATGTTTGTTTTAACAAAGCTTTGACAAGTGTGCTGCTTGTGTTAGGTCTAACAATATACGTAGATATAATGCTGCTGGTGGTATCGATGGTGATGGTCACCATGGTGATTGGTATTGAATATTATTTATAGTATTTCAACATCCATACAGTTGAGTCTTGAAACAGTGAACAGCACTGAGCACAGTTGAATGGATTAAACAGTTACTGTAGCATTGAACACATGAGTGTTGCTTGTAAATATAGTGGTTATCGTGGAGACAATAGCATTAGTCTAACTATATACATAGATATAATGCTAATGTAAGTTACCATGGTGATGGTTACTATGGTGATTGCATTGAAAAAATATTGGATGTGATGGTGATGATGACAATTGATAGCTAGATCATGATGACCATGATTGTGAGGGTGCGATAACTATTAGTGTATCACTAAGAATAATCAAGTAATACTGCTGCTGTGAACCAGAGTGAGCTGCTGACCATTTTATAATCATTTTTGTTATAACAGCACACTATCAGCTTCATCTTTCCACTAGAGCTTTAGCAACTTTATTAACTCCTTTAAGTCTGGATTGCTATGTGAGCTTCAGTCTTCAACTTAATTAAACATTCTTTCCTTATGTTGTGGTACTTCTCTGTGCACTAGCTATAGCTAGTTCTTGAAGTTTTGTGTTGATTTAAGGTAAAAAATATCATTGATAATTATAAATAATTCTAAACCATGTCTATAACTGTTTGGATTCCTTTCACATCATAGAGTATTACTTTATAATCAATATATTATATATTATTCTCATATTTTTGGAAGTTGGAGTATCATTCCCCACTGCTCCCTATGAACAATAAACTTTTGGCGTCACCTGTTTTGAACTCTTAAACAGTAAATTGCTTATTCTAGACCTAAAACAGCACCTTTATTACCAGTATTTTCCTGGGCTGTGTGTTTTAGCCATAAAAATAGACTTAAATGATTGAATATTGCATTTTTAGAGAAATTAAAGGTTAGCATAAAATTATTAAACAATGTTGCTGCACACTTGTTTTATAACTTTCAAGTTGATCTTATAACATGCTGCCCTTTTTGGTAGAGAAATATTGTTAGAGATCATAAAACAAACACTTAGTAGTCTTATTAAGTCTTATGAAGTCTTATGTAACTTAAAATTAAGAGTGTTAAAAATAGGGTAAAAATTATTCAGGAAGGGGGAGGTAGAAAAATGATAGTCAGTAGACCAAATCACCTCAAGATGTCATAAATGTTTTCCCAATTCAGACTACACCCATTCATAACCTTGGGTATTATTTCTTTGTTTCTTGGTAATGCTTGAGAAGAAAGGTTAATATGCTATGGATGAGCCTCAAACAAGGAATTATATTCTCAAGGAATGACATCTAAAATAGGAAAACACTATGTCCAAGGGGATTTTTTCTGTAATTAGACCTGAGTTTCTACTGCAACTGTGTCTTTGTTACTTGTAAAATAGAGGTTTTTGGTATGACTGAAATGTCACAGCTCATGTCACTGTCACAGTACAGAATGGACCAAGATCCCCTGCTCAACACCCATGTTAATAATTAACAAAATATCATTATTACATGCTCACCCAATGAAAATTCTTCAGCAAAGGACCATCACAGTTATGGCATGTCTGTACCATGAATTTTTCACAGCCATACAAAAACTAATTTAAGATATAAAGACAATCCATCAAATGCTGCATGTTTTAGATAACACAAGATTGATTTAGCAAGTTAATAAGCACTAAACAATATCTTACAAAACACAAATACTGGTTTTATTTAACCTGTCAATATAACCTGTCAACCTGTATTGAAACAGAATTTTAATGGGGAGTTTCAGATAATGGTTAATATATGTCATCCCAAATGGAGGAGTATTGATGTCAGGCCCAAATTGTGCTGCCTTTCAATGTTTCCTGAAGTTAAAACCAGAATGTAGCACCTAGCTCCTCAAAATATTCCTTTCGTATTGGGAATTTCAGTCCCAATTCCATGTGAAAGGCACAGATAATAGTTCTTTTCTGGAACTTCACAATAAATATATACAGTAAGGCTTTATTTCACAGGTTAAATAAAATTGCTATTAATGTAAATACACTAAAATGGCATTTATTTGGATCTAAAGACTGACGTCACTGATGTTTATTTTATAAGATATTGTGTATTCATTTTGCAAAGCATTGTGGTCAAAAATGACTACCATTGTTCTCAACAATGGAGGATGATTGAGATAGATAATCGATGCTTTTAATTTTATCTAGCCCTTAACACTCAAGTAGAACAAAGTGGACTATAAAGACAGAGATAATCATAGGTTGGTTACGTTAAAGAACATGATCACAGTAATGTTAGTAAATATTATGGACAGTGTCAAGTAAGGCACAAGGTGTGTTGGCCTACTGGGAAGAAAATGACCAAAAGGATTCATCATGAACTAATGGAACTACAGAAGTGACCAATGAATTGGCAGGGATCTGAAATTTTTCTTACAATGAAAGATCTTCTGAGAGAAAGTATAACTGGTTGCAACTTATCATAAACATAAGGCCTTTCTGTGGAGTTTTTCTACCTATTTATGGACACTCATTAAAGAATCAAATCAAAATTTGATTGGAGAATTTGATTTTGAAGTTTGGAGTCTTCAGTTTTATTAATGAAAACTTGGAGCAAATAATCAACCCAATATTTGAATCATGAAAACATTAATGCAGCCTAGGAGGGAATGCTTCATGTCCTTTGACTGTAATATCTATATAATACATGTCCATGAAGTAGAATTCTGTATTCCTTATGTTAAAGACAACTCTTTATTTTCAGTGTATTCCCCTTGGGTCAACACCTTTTTGCTCAATGCTGTCCGTTTTGTATATAAATTATGCTCCCTGCATTTCAATCCTTTCAAGCTAATCAATTAAGCAACAAAGATTAAATTAAAGCTTTATTTGTTGTCACATTTATCTGCTTGAAGGTATAACAATAACTAGTCTTAGAATGTTATTCACCCTGTGTCTGTTCACTAATAGCACATGAAAATATGCATGCTGAAGGAAACTAGTTATTGCGTATCAAACATTGATGACGTAAGATTATGAGCCCTTGCTTAAGTTTTTAACAACATAAAATAACACCATATTGTGTGCCATGAGTGAAATTAATGAAATGCTAATGAAATAAAGTTAATAAAGGCTAACAAAATTAGGTGCTAAGAAAGCTAACTTATGCTGAACTTAATGCCAAAGTTGCAATAAATTGGCTTGCATTTTTCTATCATGCATTTTCAAATAAAGCATTGCAGAAATGTTGCTAGAATGCAAGAATACAGTAAGAATGTATTAAGCAGTAAAAATCATTAATGCTGACTAAATTTTCTTTCCACATTTCTTATCTTCTTTGAATTTATTGTTTTGTTTTATTCCCAATATTTTAAAAGGGTGTAGGGTAAGGTGGTTGGTAGATTTTAATACCATCTTACTACTCTACACCTTGTTGAGAGAGAGAGTTTGTTTTTTGTTACATTTCATTCTAAGACCTTTATTGTTATACCTTCATTTCATGATACAATAGCCGAGGACGTTATCCATGAGAGTGGAAATGGGTTAGATGACCTTTCTAGAGATTCCTCAGATGACGAACAAGCCCTCTTGAATCAGAGCCGCCCTCGTGGTGCAATGATTCTTGCTCGTGGATGCTGTCCTGGTTTTGCTGGCAAGAACCGACTCTTCTCCTATTAGACTAGTTTAGGTTTTTATTTTAAAACTTTTATTTGTAGGTCATACTATACAAATAGTTTGAATCATTCAAACTGACTAAGATTTATTAGGTTGACTGGTTGTTATTTAGAGGGAAGGGGGAGGAGCTGATAGAAATATGGGACGGCAATTTATTTTTTCTTATGCAGTGGAAAATGGAAATAGGGCATGTTTAAATTTATGCAAGCAACAAGAACAATGGGATATTAGAATTTCGAGGGAGGGGATGGGAAGGGACAGGATGGGGAGAGTCAGTAGAAAGTGTGCAACATAGAGGACTGAAAAAAATTTTCTATAGCATGTGTAATTTCACACTAACTCTCCCCTCTACACACACACACTCTCTAAATTGTGATCAGTCCTTTTTATATGGTAATAGTTATTGTGATCTGTATGGCTATGTAGGTGTTTTATAGTGTGTATCTTACTAAAAGACAGAGTCTATTCATTATTTGGATTAGTTATGAGAGGTGTTAGCAGCAAGGCATGGACACTTAGTGTCAGGGGAAAACATCTTTTATTGACAATTTATTTGTGTACTCATAGAGTGCATAGAGTTGGTAATATAAAGGGAAAATATAATTAAGTAGTGAAGCACCTTGGAAAACAGAAAATAACAAAAAATGTAAACTTTAAAATGATGTATTAATTGTAAGTAGGTTTCAATGTGTAAACCGTTAAATAATCAAAAATATTAAACTGCTGTCATAGAGTTTCAATGGATGCTTTGTCTAGTGAGGTAGACAATTTTAAAAAATTATAAATAAGGGAATGTGTAGGTCGCCTTTGCAAAATTTGTAGGTAATCCAGAAAATGACCATCCCCTGCCTACCGTCCATTCTGCACTTATTACAGTAGGTGGTGACAGAATTTTGTATTCCTTGTTATGCAAATTCCTGGATACAAAAACTTTTTTTTAACTCCTCTCTAATTGATTTTAATCATAGAATTATAGAAGTTCATAGAAATAACATCAATTTATAATTATCTCAGAAATTTCCACCAGATACTTTATTTTTGTGAATTATTTATACCAAACTATTTCATGTTAAAATATTATTTTTTTGTAGATTTTTTTAATAGATTCTGAGAAAAGGGCTACAGAGTTGGAATTTGTATATTAATACATATATGTACTTTTCTTTCAACAATTCTTTTTCAACAATTTTTAAGGAGGAAGGGAAGGGAACACTGTTGACAGACAGGGAGTGAGCAATAGAGAATTTCATTTATTTACATACCTTTATTTTTGTACAACATTGTCTGTAATTTAATGCTTTTTAATTTGTGAGCTGTTATACCAAAAGCTTTGTAGTTACCTGTTATATTGCAAGTAGACAGAATTAGCAAAGACAATGGGAGGATGGTGCTTGTGCATTCTTTTTCATGTGTGTGCAGTCCTCTTGAAGTTACATCGTCTTTGATAAATCTGTCTTAAGTACGTTAGCTGTAACTTTGTTGGAGTGCTGATAAGAATTTTGTTAAATATAGCCAGTATTTTCAATGTGCCTGTTTTTCTAGAGTAAACATCATTAAAAACATAATTTTTATCCTTGTCATCATTTTTGTCTTTGTCAATTCTTATCCATTAATAAACTTTTTCAAGAATTGATATACCATGGTTTTCATTTTCTAATAACTATTATGATTTCAACAAACCTTTGGAAGGGAGTGATTTCCATACTACTATGCCTGAAACTCTCTAGTTGAGAATCTCTTTTCACCTTCTTTTCCCAAAAAGAAAGACAAGGAAAGAAAAAGGTTAGAGCAGATTTTGTATGACTGTGAAGTTCACAGCACCACTGGTGCTATAATCATGCATTGCTATGGCTCAGATGTTTCCTAAAATTTTGACATGCCTTGCTGTACCTTGACCATGTCATAACTGTGTTCATGCCGCAAGCTTTTCACAGTCATATAAAATGTTCTAAAGGAGTAGCAGGGTAAACATACAAGATGCTGTTAAGCTTATTTAACCTTCCTTTTAGGTATTTTCATTGATTTTACTTTATGTCGATACTAATCCTGATCACACACAACAATGTTAATCATGTGCAGAATTCATCTTAATTACTGGAGAAAACAGCTATTAATGTAGCAATAGGGGGTTTCACTGTCAAGTGTTTATTTGTTCTTTAAAATAGCAGAGATCAATCTTCAGTGTAGTTTGTTGATGGACCCACCATTTCAATTGTCTTTTTCATTTTGTTTCTACCATCAGCAAGTCCAATAGCACCAGAGGTTCCTGCACATGCACCAAGATCCATGTCCACATCCAGTTTAAGAAGTGATTGGAAACGAAAATCAAAAAAGAAACAAAACAGGTAGGCCTAGGTGTATTTCATTTAGTAATGCATTATGGGACATTAAGGGTAGCATGGTCTTGTTGCATGCTCATTTACATCTCCCATTCAGTTATTCATTCATTCGTCGTTTTATTTTACGTTTGATTGCATGATGTCGTATGTATCAGAGAAGAGAACACTATTCCCGAAAAGATCAAAAACCGGCCAGAATCTGACGGCTTAATTGGCAGTAAATTATGGGCAAAGGAAAGCAAAAAGTCAAGGAGATCAAGGTAGAGAACACAGGAATAGTGTTACTGTGACAACATCTACTCACAAACAGCATCACCGTGCACATGTTTTATTTTGTTCAGACATGGTTTTATAATATATTCTTGCTGTACTTCATTTTTAATGGAAGGTGGAGGGGTAGGTCTCAGATCCACTAGACCTAGCCCACAGTATTGCAAACAGATCTCTACCCCAAAAATTTGCACTCTAACTCTATTCTTTACCCCCTGTTAAATGGGCTGGACAATTTTTAAAATAACCCCCACCCCCCAGATTTTCCACTTTTTAATTATTTACTTCTAACTTCAGACTCCCCCTCCTTGCAACCTTGTTTTCATATCCTATCAATGGAAAACATACAGCTGACTTAACCAGTCACATACATCCCAGCACAGACACAATAATATATATATATTCCACATATAATCAAATTTCACTCAAAGGAAATAAACTGGGCCCTTACATGGTATATGGCCCATGTATCCCCAGTGCTGTTCCACATCTATTCCATATATGGTCTTTGTTTAGTCCCATATTAAACCCACACTAAAGTTTGGGTATGGCTTCTAATGGTTTTCACGTGAATCATCCAATTGCAATGTGTAATTACAGTTATGGTAAAATATGGTACAGCTGCTACAATATGGCTAAAAATTTGCTTGTACTTTTTCCCACTCCTATGAGCAATCTACTCTCTGTATCAACAATAAGTTGCTGTCAGACTAATAAGAAAACAAGAAAATAAAGTAATATATACTCAGGAAATGTGTATTAAAATAACAGAAATATAAAATTGATTTTTAAAAAACTTGTTTGTGAATAATAAATCAAAATCCACTGACCCTGGCTTATCAGATTTGTTTCTCATGAAAAAACAAAACGAGAAAAAAAAAAAAAAAAACAGTAAAATATTATCCACCACAGTTGACAAACATTGAACCAAACTGATGGGACACCAGCCAAAAGATCAAGGCAGGATGCCTCAGCTACTTGGTCTGGTATGAGGCATGCCAATGGCAGGCTGACAGTGGAACCCCAGAGAGCCCAAGGAAATATAATCAAATAGGCAATTTTCATGGTAAAATAATTACTTTCTATCTTTTAAAATGCCACAGTTAATCCTGATCTAGAATTATGATAAATAGTATAATAAATCTTATAATAAAGTCATAAAGTGTTGCTAAAGTTTTAAAATTGTTATATCTCAAGTCAATTAGCTAGTCTGCTGCCATAACTTGATCTACTTCAACTCCCTCAACAAATTTCAAAATGCTAAAGGTTAAAACATAAAATCTGTGTACATAAGCATCATTAAATCTAAAAAGTATAAAAATATTAATTATCAACAAAGTGAGAGTAAAAACTTGACTGTGTTTGTTTATTTTGTTTATAGAGAGGGTCTCGGAGATTATAATTGCTTAAAAAAGAAAGTGGAACATTTACAATATGTAAGTATCTGTTGCCACTCTTACCAAAATCTATTATTGTGTTGATAATTGATTACTTGTATGATTTAATGATGGACTCATTGAATTTATTACGACTGTTACTGTTAAGGCCAATTTTGGTTTTCTTTTACCTTATGACTAGCTGACACTTGTTGATCATGTTGGCTATCATCAGTTGCCCATTTGTCTGCCAACTGTTGGCTGTTGACACATGTCATCCAGTCATAAAGTACACAATTAACCATGATGGTAAATTCACTGGTTTCTAGCTTAGTCCTGTCTTTCAGTGATACTTAGCGTAAATACAATAGCTTGTTATCCTACACTGCACATGAAAACTAATTGTGTTCCTGCAAAGTGCCCCTCAAATTTGATCCAAATGTGCCAAAATGAAATGCTTTATGGGTCATGCAAAAGAAAAGTATTAGAGTCCATACCTTGCATTTCTTCCAGTTCATTTTGGTTTCATTGTTTTTTCATAAGCTATCATATATAATGACTCTATATCAAATAAGTTTTAAGTAGTAGTAGCAGTATAGTCTGTTGGTAGAATCAGAGTTTATATCAATTAGAATTTACCATATTTAAGAATAACACAACTTTCAATTTCATTTCAACTCATTGATTGTTATCAAGTAATTGTCTAATGATGGTAATAACAAATAATGATGATGATGTGGTGCAATTATGGTGGTGATGATGAATCAGATACAGTACATGATGATGAACCATGATGATTGGGGTGATGATGATGATGACAATGGATGAGGGCAGTTCCTTACACAATGATAATTAAGACAGTTTTTGTTGCTATTGAAGAACCTCACTAAAGCAGACTTTCTTTATTTCTTGTGTTGGACAGGAAACAATGTCTCTAAGAGAAAGTCTGGCTGAAGAACAAATGGCAAGAAGAAAAATGGAAAAATTTATCCGATCCTCTTTAAAAGGAATTGTACCAGATTTAAAATGGGAAGAATTCAAAGATGACACATGATGGACCCCTTACAGCAACATACAACTAAGATGAAAGATAAACAATTATACAGTTATAATGTTGGTCTCTTCATGGTGCAAAAAACAAATTCTGCAGTTTTATTATTCATTTCCATAAAACTGATCATGATGAAGTGGCATCAACTCATGGCATTATTTGGATAATTGTCTTGGATTCTGCTTTTATTCAAAGGCAACAAAGTATGGAAATCAAGGGATTGGCATAGCAAGTTGTGCAGCATTGTAGGCCTCTTTTTGCTACTCTGTGGATTTTATCCTGATAGGCCAATCCTGGTTGCCTCTAAAAGTTCTTCAAATATACTTACCAACAACTAGAAGCCAAATGTGTTAATCTGTCCACGTCAAATGACTTTTGTGATGTCAACATTCTGATTGGATTCTGAATTTTTTCATAATTTAAGGATGTCTTTCTACACTTTTTGATGAAATGAGGTGTATACTATAAATGTATGCCAAAGTATACCTAAACACAAAAGTATCTGGTTGTTATGGTAATGACATGCTATATAATATATAAAAAAGATGCAAACATTAATTATGAAATAAAATGGGCTCTAACAAGTACAGCTAGTTGCTTTGGAAAAAGTTTGCAAATTTTGTCTCCTGCACATGATTGTCTAGAACTGGGAAAGGATTTATCAACTATAAAATGATGAAATTATTGCTGCTGTGGCTAAGCAGCTCATCCATAATACCTATTGGTCTTGCAAACTAAAAAATCTATGCCAAGAAAATTAGTCAAGTGCTTGAAATATGCTTACACAAAATCTGCATACTTGACATTATCATATTAGGGAACCTTCATTTTTATCAGGAGGGGGGAAGGGCTGAGTCCAAAGGGGGATTTCAGTTGAATATTTTGGCCACACTGGGGTCTCATGCTAAAAATACTATATGTAGAGGGGGAGTCAAGTAAAAAAATATGTAAATGGAGAGGGGTGTCATGTAAATATTCATAGACAGATTCCAGAAACCCACCAGCCCTGGAAATCCACCAGCCCCCCTCCTGATAAAAAATGAATAGTTCCCTAAAAAGCTAAACTTTCTTAAAAACATTGGAAATGTCATTTTTGTTGTGTTCATTCATAGTGTTGATTTTTATGTGCCATGTTTGAACATCTTGCTCTTCATTTGTTGAATCTTTTATTATTATTATATTATTATTAAGGGACTGGTCTGTTATTTATGAAAGAGGGAAGGGAGAAGAAATCATAGGGGGATTAGGTTTATTTTTTAGATGACAGGGGTTTGGTCATGGTTGAAATAAGGTCTTACTGTAAATGTTACCCAGGATACTGATGAGGAAAGTGACAGTAACAATGATCTTGTACAGCTATGTGACAGTGACACCAGCAGTCAGAGTGAAGTTGAAAGTGATAAAGAAGATTCTCCATTGTACAGGAGTTTACAGGGAGTGTGTGTTGTAGGTCATAGCTTAAATGAAGTCTTTTAAGGGGTGTGTCATGAACAAAATTTTTGCAAATTATTTTTCTCTACTGCTCTCCGCCGCCCCCCCCCCCCCCCCCCAAAAACAACACCCCATCTTTCTCTGTGCTCGCGGTGGGAGCGG